>CADDXX010000268.1:707672-724076 GCA_902810485.1 Alauda arvensis | reverse complement strand
AAGAGTTTCATGATGATGACATGCATTTTTTTCCCCTTTGGAAGTTTAATTTGCATGRGCTAAAAGAATGATTCACTCTAAGTTCCAAAATTCACATTATATCAGTTTACAACCTGCAGGCTTTTTTTAGAATTCTTCCTGCAACTACTTTGTGAAAAAAATGCTTTGCAATTTTTGGTTGTTGTGAACTGTCTTAATTGGATTCCTGCTCATGTTCTTTTCTCCATCTCTACTGCCTATTACACAGATTTTTATATGCTCTTCCAATCACAGTAGTATCCAGCTGCTGAAGGTTTTATTACACAAAATATTTATCTGGTKGTTTGCATTAGTATGTGCCCCAGAGTATGAACAACCGATAAGGATGCATTCCAAAACAATTAATTTAGTTCCATCCAAGTAGAAAATTAGTTATTTTAATATATAAAGAATATTACTTGTAATTTATCTGTTTACTTTTTCATATGTTCGCAATAATTGAATGGTACATATATTGTAGTACTKTCTATATATACTCTTCTCCTTACACAGATTTTTCATGAACCAGTGTATTCCTCGGTTTTTGTGAAAATAAAATACATAGTCTCACTTTATAACAAGTTTAATAATTTTGCTAACAAATCTGTATGATTATTAAATAAAAAATTTTAAAATGCTACTTTTTATAGATGTTTTACAGAGTAACTATTTACAGAAAGCCTATGGCATGATGTAAAATTTGGATTTAAAATAATTTATTTTATTTTGTTTTGTCATGTGAAGACACTTACTTTGAAGCGAGATTGTCTCCAAGAACAGAGATTGACTATAATCAAGACTTAAAAAAAAAAATCATAAGTTGTAGTGCTAAAAGTTTAGTACTGTCTGTCTCATTTATTCATAGCAAATACATATTTTTGATACATTAACAGTAACTATTCATTCTGTAATGGAGTCCTGGCAGCCAGAGCTTTGAGGTGTATTATCACAGACCCTCCTGGAAGTAAACGCCCAGAGCACATCAAATTTGCCTGCACCTCAAAAAAAGTACTAATTTGATCAGAATGTAGAATGATCCTCTTGTTAAAGATCAGAATAAGACCATCCAAAATAATASGGTTTGTGAAAAAATATCCCTCCTCATTGTGTTCTTAAAGTTTCATTTTCCATGTCCAGCAAATTTCAGTGGTGTTATTCTGAGGACAAACTACATTGTGGCCTCTCCAAGTTTCTTGGGAAAACTATTTCCCTTAGCTGTAGTTGAAGAATGGCCTGCTGTTGGTTTGTGCTGCAGTCTCCATGCTCCTGAGACACAGTCCTTCARCCTGTCTCCATCTAGAAAGTTTATGTAGCCTCAGTTTCTTTTTTTAGAAGAATATTATTATAATTACAGGAAGCAGAAACTGAATGCTTGACATTATAAAAGTTAAAACTGTCCATAATTGCACTTTATTCTATATCTATAATATAGATATATTATTCTACATCTATAATTTCTTCAGAATTAGCTATCTCCCCCTCCCCCCCTTGGCTTTTGAAATCAATTAAGACGTTTCTTTGATGAGGCAATGTATGCTTCTATGGTTGTCCCCTTGTTGCCAAAGTTATTGTCCTAGGGTGACTTACGATGCTTGTATCCCAATTGTCTGTTCTGTTTTTGCTGGATATTTTGTTCTGCACCTTTAAGACTTCTTCCAAGAGTGAAGGGAGAGAGAAGAATCACGGGGTTTGTTTTCAGAAACTGCACTTGCTCAAACACATCCTTCACACAGACAGTGTTGTCTGCAGCTTGGACTGACAGCGGGAGAGAGCTCTTCTTTGTTTTTTAGTTATTTTTTTTAGCTAACTGAGGCAGAGAAGTTCCCTGGCCTGTGGTTTTTCTTTTTCTTGGAACTGTTCAAATCTGCTCTGGACCAAAAACCCAGAAAAACACCCGGAGCTCACACCTATGGCCCACCGGGGCCTGGGATGTTGCATTCCAGCGCCAGAGGGATTGGTAAGAGACTGAGTGAGCCGAGCTCCCACGTCAAGGACTTTCTGAATTTGCCATCTCTTCAGAACAGCGAGAAGTTTTATTGGCTAATACGATTCAGTTTTTATTCTTGTGGGCACTTTCCTTGTTGAATAAACAGTTCTTTCCACTTTTTTCCAAGCAAATTTTTTCCCAAACAAGTTGGGGGAGGTGCCACTTGAATTTGCTTTTCTAGAGGGGCCTCATTATTCAGAGGTTTCCTTCCAAAATTTTCTCTAAACCAGGAAAGTTATTAACTGAATGATGTGCAGTTTAGAAATAGAAGTAAATACTATTTGTAGTGTCAATATATTTGAGTATATGTTTCAAAAATATAAAAGCAGTGATGCTGACATTAGAATACAAAGATACTATCTACAGCTATCTACAAAGGTACACTGTTACTCTTTATCATAGGTAATTATTGAGTAACATTTTCCCCTTTAGTAAACATTTATTAACATTTCTTTATTATTATTATTATTATTATTTAAAAATTCCATTCCATTTGTAAACATTCTTACTTCTGTGATCTTCAAGCCAGAATTGTGGCAAATGATTAGGAAAAACCTTTTACACCTTCAGCTGTAAAACTTCTGGTGTGAAGAACCATTTTGGAAATTAATCTTTTTTGAAAATTATATTCACTTTAATGGAAGAGTATTATATTACTATAAATTAAATAAGGAATTTTTTATTTGCATTGCTAAACAACCAGAACATATGTAGCATCATCCTTTTGCTAACTTAAAAGCAAGCTTAATAGAGCAGYAAACAGAGTTTTAAAGTGACTTACACATATGCCATGTAGTTAGTAAAAGTAATCAATATAGTTGTACAGAGAGATTTTAAATTTTGTGAGCTTGAAAGAAAAAAACTCTAACCACTATAATTCAATATAGGGCCTGCCATCACACCAAAGAAGCTGCTGATTGAACTGGTGAACATTAAGTTGGTTATTTGGTTGTACTGGCCTCATGTTCTACTGAAAAGCTTTTGGGCTAGACAGTCTCACATCTCCTGAAACTAATAATGTTGTCAGATTTCCAGAGGGATCACAATTTCCAAGCATTACCTAGAGATCATGGAGGAGCTGGAAATACACACTGCTGCAGAATTGCCAAGACGGAGGTTGAAGGCTTGAGAGGGTGACTTGGAATCGTGATAATGGGTGGGACGAGGTGGAAGCTCCAAGGGGCTGAAAGAGGCTCCTGGGCTTTACAGGCACAAGCTGGAGAAGCCCTCAGAGTCTGAGCATACAAATTGCTAAATCCCTGTTTTAGAGCAAGCAGCACATGTCACTGGTTTTACAGGAGCTATTCAACACAGGATTGGAAAGTGCAACAGAAGCATGAACCTGATATCTAGCAAATCCAGTGTTCCTCTGGTTTCTTCTTTTTTATTATCCTGTCTGATTTCTCATTCATGGACCTCTAACAAGCTCGTCAGAAAATTGGGTTTAAACCTTCTGCCAATTCTCCATTCAGGAGAATTATTTCAATAAAAAACAATTGGCTATTGATTCTGATGGAGTCAGCAAAATTATTGGTGTTTAAAATTATTTGAAGTAGGAAGTTTTCGCTCTTTTGGCATGATTAACTTTAATTTCCCATTTCATCCTCCACATATGGAGCACAAGAGAAAAAAATAAGCTGGAAAATGAATTATCAGCTCACTCCAATGGCTGTAGCAGATTGCCCAGGCTCTAAAACATGCAAAAATATRTCCAAAAAAAATCGTAACAGAGTTTTATTCCCATCATACATGTTCTGAGATCTCCATTATTAGAATACTGACTGGTACAAAACCAATATAATAATAGACCTGCCATAGAGTTATGTTCTATAAAAGAGATATGTAATATATGTATTATATGTATTATACTTTGCTTCATATATATAATGACAGCAAATTAGATTATACTGAATATAATTCATAATTCTGAGCAGTTTTTTAGACAAAAACTGCCATTTTATACAGTTAGTAGTGTTCTCTTCTRTTCTAGGTGTTTTCACTCTAGTCTAAGGAATCTGTGAAGCTCCAACTGATTTTCCTACATATCCCTGACTATAGTTCTCCATAGTTTGGAGAGTTGCACATTGTTTGCTTGTTAACACAAGTCACAGAAAATTGAAAAAGCAAATACAGAAAAATGTATAACTTTCCGATAAGAGGTCCTTTTTCTGTCCATCACAAAGTCTACATCATTGGAAACCTCTAAGCTGAAAACCCCTGATGATTGTGAGCTTGGGAAATCTAACRTACCGTTAGTGAGCTAATGGGTGAAACATCTCAATCTGCTGGAAAGGACAGAACTTTGTGCTAGACCATTAATTCAGGAGATACTTCTCAATCCCGCTATTGCTTTCTGATTAGAATATGACATATAYAGCATTATTTATGATTTGGAAACTGTTACATAATTAGGGACATGATTATCTTTTGTAATCTGCAGACTTTTTTTGAATCCTAGTGAAATAATAATTTATTGCACATTAAAATTCATAATGTCGTACATTTCCTTACAACTGTACRCTTGTGGGACATAACTGCATTTATCTGTGAGGTATATATCCTCCTAAATTCATAAACCTTTAACAGAAAAATATATGCCAGACTGCATTCATTGTTTGATTCAAAACTGGGCATCAATTCCTTTTCCCTATTGCAACCCAGATTAATTTGCCAAATTCCCATTCAGATGAATTAGTTCTGCATAGGCTATAAGATATCACTTAGATTAATGTGTTTCCAGCACATTACCCATAATGATGGTCAAATTAATTCATTAAAACTTTGACCATCTTTAGAAATAGTGTCCCAAGAAACATTAATCAAGGAGATACTTCATATCATATTCTATATAGCATTAAAGCTAAATTGCACTAAGTAACTCYATAAGAATTGCAAAACAGTATTTGAATCACTGAAACATATTTCTCAACTGAAAGTAATTCAGTGTTGTTATTATACAATCATAGTAATATTTTGTTGCATAGAGGTGACTGGCTCTTATACAGGGCATAGGTTGGACATACCAAAAACAGACCACAATGTTCTTTAAYATTAATACTTTTTCAGTTCTGAATGAAAACATTTGACCCTCCAGGAACAAACAGAAATAGAGTTCTAAAATGAACTGAAGTACAGATCAATAAACTAATTCAGACTGGCATCAGAAATCAAGATATAACRTTCCTTAGTTTGCAATCCTACAAGAAATATAGGATACATTAAATTTAACRTTTCTGGATCTGACATAGGTGTGGCAGTTACTATGTTCTTATTAACAGCTTTAAACAAATCAATAGAACTTTTCTCTAAAGGAATTTAATTAGATTTTTTTTTTTCATTTATTACACCTATAAAAATGTTTGAAGGAAACCAGATGGACAYCTTTGCATGCAAACTAAAAATACTTTAAATGATATTCCCAGTTCAAACTCCCCTGTCAGATTTGCTTGTATATTAACCTAATTTGTCATCACGTTTGTCATAGTTATGCTTTGGCTAACAATTAGTYATGCCTAACTTTAGGATATGTAACTTCCATCAAAGCCATTTACTGTAGCTCTCATTAGGGCTAAAGAAATGTTAGTATTCARTATGAAAGGCTTTGTTCTCTCCTGATGGTACTTTCCCATTTCCTTGCATTGTATTGTTGCCTACCAATGGGAAGTACTGATAAGCAATTTYCAGGTTCAAGAGCAAATGAACTACACTAATATTTAAAACCAAGACTGGTTTGGTGATTTGGGCAACCAATGCCAAAACTACAGGAATTATTACCATATCAGTCCTCTTCTTCTAGGMAGATAGTGTCATCACATTTGCATGGATTTTCATTTTTGCAGTCTTACCATGGCAATGTTGGGAAATTAAGAAGTGTGAGTGGTACATTTGGCATAGATTTGAGAGCCTTCAGCAGCCCAGCTGCTAGCCCTCTTTCCTATTCCAATTTCTCATGCATCCATGCAGAGTATGGATGCAACCAGCAGACCCAGTTAGCACAAAACAGAAATTCAGTGATCTGTTTATACCACATTCTAGTGGACAAAAGCAATGAGAGGTGGACAGAACTAGTTTGCTATTTTGCATATAAGTGAAGTTTTTATTTTCTGTAAAACTGATATTTATCCCATTTAGACCAAAAGGCCTACAATTACTATTTTTTGATGGGATTCAATTTATCATAATAATAATGATCATATTTATATTTTCATATTATTACATTTTCTTTAAAAGAAGAAGATTTTGGAGATAATTTTTTAAAAAATAGGTTTTAAAATAAAATTTCATATAATCTCAAATGAATTYTCTTTTTTGCAGAATATTAAGATCTTAAAAATATCTATATTATGAAGTCAAAGATATTATTTCAGGGACATAAAAACTAGACATATCAAGAAAAATTTTTTTCTAAGAGTATTGAATTAGAAATCTCATCTAAATAAGTGTTAATTCATTACATGATACAACCTTTATAAACATTATTTATTCTTCTTTTCCAGATTCAAATTAATCACAGGAAGGTATTCAGTCTTTCAACCTTATCTATTAAAACAAGGTGGGAACTTCAGCTATTTTYACTCAAGTCTATCTTAATTCTTACAATGCACATGATCAAAATTTATGACCCACTCAGAGACTTAGTTGAACTACAAATCATATCAAATAAGGTAACTCTCTTCTACTKCATGAAAGGAGAAATTCCTTTTGTTGACTATATGCTATCTTGGGATAAAACACCCTAATGATAGAAATTATAATAGAAATAATAATAAAGTATAACAATAATAATAAGTAAATTCTCTGCACAACTTTGTTAGSAGCTAATCTTCATTCTGCAACAAAAGAAAAATGGGGGGGGGTTTGGAAAAGTACTTTCAGACACCTGAGTTAGTCACTAATCACTAATATAGTAAATATGTAGATTATGATTATTCTGGAGAATCAGATACTTTCTCCTTTGAGCTTTGACATGAAAAGACCTTCATTGGAAATATATTCACTAATGTGAGTAATTTCTTTTAAAAATTATACACACAATTTAACATAACCAGACAGGCTTTTAAAACCATTCTATAGTATTACATAGAGATATAGAATATTTAAGTTCTCAGAGCTATTTTTARAATCCTGGAGATAATGTGTAATTTTTCATTAGTTCCGACTGATAATTTATTCATTTTAATTATGGATTAATAAATTAGKAGTTGAAATTAATAAAAAGCATAAGATTTTTTTTTTTCCAAAGGAGTGGGAAGTTTGAAGAATTTAAACTATTGTTATGTGGAAGTAAATCTAAGATCTTTGAAGGCATAAATTTACAGAKAAAATAATCTAAATTCATATGGAGAAACCATGACAATTGATGCTGAACCTAAACCTGGATTAATATGCATATTTTTGCTAAAAAGCTATAACCAGAAGTGTTTTGGCATATTAGAGGTTGGAGATAGCCTCCAGAGCTCCCTTCTAAAGTCAACTTTTCAGCCATCCTGGGGTAACAGAGAGAYTTCAAAACAAGGAATTCAAGAATCTCTAGATTTTTCTGCCAGGTTGATAAAGAACATCCATGAGTACCCAGGATAGTGGGTTACACTTAGATCTTTGATTGAGTCAGTRAAAAATAATATTTTCTGTCCCTTATGATCAAGTGTGCCAATGAAAGGCATTGTGAAGTGGCGTGGAGAAGGAACGGAGAGAAAGGTTTCTGAGTGTGTTAAGGTCTAAACTTAAATTCACGTATAATTTTCAAGCTCTCTCTTCCTTCTACATATTAAAAAGAAATTCTGAAAGTTATTTCATCTGGGTTTATCAAAAGGTTTATGGTGTACCAACGATAAAAAGGATAATTTCTAAATTAGGTGTTTAATTATAATATTGCAATCTACTTGATAATGTACCTTCTTTCATGCAGAACAAGRGACAGATGTCATAAACATGCCATCCTTTCATGGCTTATGCTAACGTAATATCAAAACTTAATCCTAYTTATATGTGACCACAATCAAGTCAAAAATTAAGTAGTTACCAAGAGTATCTACAAGTGGAAAAACATAAAGATCGAGTTTACTGTTGTAAACATATATGAACATATGGCAAGTTAATTAAATCTTACTATCAAAGAAATCATATTAAAGAAATCATGATGATATCCTGGAATTCTACTTACGTATTTTTCCCTTGAGTGTGCAGGAAAAAAGCCCCAAACATAATCAGTTACCTGCTGCAGAATAAAAATCTGTGTATAATTTTTTTTTTGGCATATCATTCCAGAAAAAAAATGCATTTAATTATTTCATTATTCTAAATTATTTAGCATCTTTATATGTCATACATCAAGAAATAGACCAAATTTCCACCATTTCCTTTCAGACCTGCATAAAAATATAATAAAATAAAATATATATTTTTTTTGTCATGCCTAAGCTTCTCGTTCTTGAATTGTAAATGAAAAAGACAAAGCAGGCTAATATCCAGCCTAGGAAATAAAACATTCAGAGTAATCTCAACTACAATGATCACAGGAAAACTCATGCTGTCATTTTAATATATATTAACTAACTACACATTCACTGAGCTTAATCAGTGGGCTTTATTTCTCTAGCTTCGTAGAACACTGGACATGTGCTGCCCCTGTTCTGTGATCCTGAGCAATCTAAAATATTATTTTAAGTCTAGATATCTAGAACAAATACACAGAACATGTAATGACAATGTCCCTCCTATTCAGGTCTTGAATGTCATGTGTGAAGACTGTCAATAATGGCTGAAATCCACCCACCAGTCACTTAACAATMCAAGGATGTATTTTGTAAATGGCGATGAAATAGCACAGGTGTAARTTCTGTAAGAGACTAGTCAAAATGCATTTATTTCTTCCACTGCACTTTAATAAGCGTAACGGCCTTCAGTTCTTCCATTTAAACATAAAGTCAGTAGATATATGGCCAAGTCTAATGGAGTAATTCTGAATAGCAGAAATCTGTATTGTAACCACTGGCTCACTGTGGGGGAAATAACTAGTGGTCCCTGAAAATACATGTTGACATGACTTTGACCTTAATTATGGACCTGATTTAAAGAACTAAATGAAGCTGGCAATGAATTTTAGTCCTAGGAAGTTTCAAATGTAARTCCATGGCTTTCTTTAAGGCCAATTTTGCCTCTAAGTTTACACTTTGGGAATACAAAAGCATTACTGCAGCATCTGTGAGTGACTTTGACATAAACTATTGTGCTGGGGTAAATTTCA
Source organism: Alauda arvensis (assembly GCA_902810485.1). Lineage (NCBI taxonomy): Eukaryota > Metazoa > Chordata > Aves > Passeriformes > Alaudidae > Alauda > Alauda arvensis. Next base: position 714,825 of record CADDXX010000268.1, on the reverse strand, counting down.
AAAATCAAACTCTAGTCTGAAGCCAGACTCAAACAACCTCTGATATAAGTAATTGCCAATGAATTTCAGAAGGAAAASAGGGACTTGGGTGGATGACTCTTTTTGCCTTTCTTTTCAGATCTGCACTGAGCTTTTAAGAGAGCTTTGATCTTGTTACATTAAGATAAAGGAGAGAAACAAGAAAGCTGAATTTCTACTGGCTAATTAATAAAAAAGTTAACTGACCTTATATTCCATTAAAAGTGTAGCAGTCCASTCTTCATGTAGACTGAAAAGCTCATGCAAACATAGATTTAGAGTACCTTTTAAATATTGTATTTTGCTATATTATTTCTTTTTCCTGCATGCTTACGGTAAAGTAAAAGCAAATGTAAGTGTTATTTTCTGGCACGTCCAAAAATATAAGCTTTTTTTTTTTTATTTTCTCTTCTCCATCTTTTGYAATTATCAGTTCAGACAAATTTATGTCTGTGAGAGGCAAGTGCAGCTATTAAGGGATTAGAATTCTTCAGAATACTAATACTCATGTTAAATTTTTTTTAAATTTCATCATATTGTAAAAATTTAAAGTAACATTCATATTTAACTGAAAGCTGAAACTCTGGTATCTTAGAGCCTTACTGCATTGTGTTGTATTGTACCATACTTCATGATRCACTATTTTATTTTAATTTTTAATTTTTTATTTTATTTTAAATAGTTCATGACATTCTTTCATAATAAAATCTTTTTTTTGCCCCTTGCAAATGAAGTGGCTAAGGGAACATTCTTTGTTAACTGTGGTGTATGTGTAGCTCTTTGATGAATACAATAATACGTGTATATGCATCTCACRTGTACAACACTTGAAATATTTTCCATCAAGATTATATTTCTCCAATGTTACTCCTCATTCCAACTGACGTTTTTAGGAGAACAGGCACGTTCTTTTTATGGTTTCTTGATATTTTAAATGAAAAAAAATGTTTCTTTCCAAATTACCACAGGACTCAGAAACATTTGAAAAATAGACAAATAGTGGATTATTTTAGCAGTAGTTCTAAAGGCAGGACAACTCATTTAACAAAYAAAAGTTTAAATTCCCATGAGGAAACATGGTCTTAGTGCAAAKTAAATATTGCAGGTGACCATAAAAGCCTTTGATATAAAGTTCATGTGACTCCAGTGTTGTTTCAAAATGGCAGTTAAGACTAAATTACATCTTTATATCTACAGAAGTAGATAGGCTCAWTTTTTTTTTTTTTTCTGAAAGTAAAAAAATTTCAATTCATTTCATACTGCTCAAGCAGAGAATCTTTACAACTTCCACTGGTAAACTTCRTAGAATATAAACTTCTACACTTGACACTTTGCTAGATCTATGGTAAAAGCCTAAAACCACCTGGTATCTTACTGGAGTCTGTGCCCTGTGATAAAGGAGAATCATGGCTGACAGGATTCGATTCAGATGCCTGGCAATTTTATGATGATCAAAGGCATCTAATAATGGAATTTTCATTAAATAGCAAATACTMTTTTGTTAGAGACAATAAAATTATTTTAGACAGACTTTCTTCTCAGATACATTTGTGAGTGCTCCACTCAGGAAGATCTCTTCGCTCATTCATGGATGGTGTCATTTATCAGAAGTGCCAGCTGCTTAGGATGTTGCAAAATCAGAAAAGGTATTGAGAGAAACTTGTGTGAAATATGGTGAATTTAATTTCAGACTATTTTGAAATGTTCTAGTAGTACCTGCTAGAACAGTGTAGATAAAAGAACATTCAGAAGAATCTACATTGACAAAAAATGTATATATTTAATACTGTAAGACAACATTATTGAGAGGTGTTTTAGAATTGCACCTGAAGTACAATGTAAAGACTCTTCAGAGTATGTTCAATTGTTAGAAGTGGAAAGAGTAGAGGCTGCTGGCCTTAGCAAAGGCTTTTCATGTGTGGATATTTAATTTGAGAAAGGAYAGTACTGATAAAAGAATTTATTGAGAAAATTTGGTTGAGAAAAAATATAGGCAGGACACGAGAAAAATGTTTCATAACCATTAGAGCAGTGAGTTTCTGAAATACACCTCAAGGGAAAGAAATTGGGTAAACAAACCTAATTTTTTTTATAGCAAGTTGTATGAATAAAAATACAGATAGGCTTGATGAACTATACTGTAATTTTCTAAACTTTGACATAAAAAAACTTAAGGTTCATCCTACCTAGGGTTTCAGGCCCAAATTCAATGCCAGAGATGTTGGAATGTATATCTAAGCTAACAATATGAAATATTTTTTAAGTCAATGTCTAAAAGCAGGAACTTTCAAAATATAGTTAATGTTATTTAATTTGTACGTCTGCCTTAAGGGGAAATGACACTCATTCTCAAAAATCATGCTTTTTCTATTAATAATCAATTAATTTTTAAAAAGCCAAAAAAACAAGGACAGCTAAAATGCAATATATAGTATTGAAATATTCCTCTTTACATTATAATAACATAGTAATGTCAGAAAAATCATATAATTTAATTGTGTTCCAAATCAAGAGAAAGACCAYGCTTAAAAGGTCAAATTTCAATCATGACCTCAAGCTTTTGAGATTCACTTTATCATTTTATGTTTTGTAATCTCCAACACGTACTTTTTTGCATCCCCTCTGTACACATTTCTTCTTCAAATGYATCATGTTAATATTTTCATGATAATGAATACGTTCCTAGCAAGAATGTATGTCTTGATTTRCATATTATTTGCAAGAAGCCAAGAAAAACCTGAACAGCCTTTTTAGTGCGAGTTTTTTCAATTTTCCRTTTTCTTTAAAATGAACATTTACAAGATAAATGTGCTATAAAACCTTCATATACTCTCTATCTTTCTGGATGTAATGTGTTTTGATTTGTTGGCCATCTTCTCTTTTATCCTCAGAGGTTGTAACAGCCACAGTAGCTGGGTACATGAGCAGCCATTAGAAAAAGAACACTGAAAAGGTCAAAGTAGCACTCTACTGTTCACTTTTTCACAGTGTTTGTTGAATTAAAAATCTCATTCTTGCAGTAATGGGCATTGCTGGAGGAAAAAGTGCAAAAGTAACACAATCTAAAAAATCCCAATCCTCATGAGGTCTAGTTAGTACCGTTTCAAATAAAAGAAGCAACACTGCTTTTGACTTAAAATTTATGTTGTTTCCTAAAAAAAACTTTTTGCATTTCAATAAAATGGATTTACATTGTAATAACAAAGCACAGATATGAAACATATAGCAAAAAAGTTTCTTACAAATATAGAACATTAGATTTCATAACTGAGTAGTAATTCTTTTTTGATATATTTTGTTGAACAACATTCAGCTCCTAAAATATTCTTGAATATTCATATGGTATTTATATGCCTTCATGCTTCTGCATACTGAAAATAAGGCAGATTTCCTTCCTTTATATAACAAAAATCAAATTGATGTTTGCCTGCATTTTCCTGCTTGTATTTACTTATAGCCATGGAGAAATTTATGCACAATTAGTTACATAAAAGTATTCCTCATCTTAGGAACAGCTGCCTTTCTAGTCTTAATATTGATTTCTTAAGTAGTAAGGRAAACTCAGCCCTTTTATTTGTTTGTTTGTTTGTTTGTTTCTATATATGCTTCAGTTCCACACAGACATAGACAGACTCTACCCCTAAGTAGTTTTGATGGGCTATCAGTTGGCAGAGACAGAATTTAAATTTTCACTGTCATTGGCTCAAGTTTTCTATGAAGAATATTCATTTCATTCTACTTAGCAGTATTTCAGCTGCAATGTATTTTGTTCTGGCCTAAAGCCAAGAAACATTTAAACATATGGGCAAGATAATTAGAACATTTCAAAATCTGCCAAATACCAGTGGCTTAAACTGGCCAATTTTTTTTTTACCTATTGCAATACTTTGYATTATGCTATTAGCACAGAACTGTAGCAACACTTCACTTTTTTACCTGCCAAGGTTCTAATGAGATATTAATTTCAGAAAACATTTCAGTACATTTTCAAAATAGCAGAAACAAACCAGACATTTGCTAGAGTAAACAGTAAGCTATCACAGAAAAGTGCAAWATACCCAGTTTCAAAGCATGAGAATAACTCTATTATGAATAAATAAACAAGCTGTCCTTATTGCCAGTAGTTCCACTCAGCATCATTAAACAATTTTGAAGTAACTTCATAAGTGTTAGACCATTAGAGTTTTCGTCTTTGAACACACAGAAGCTCAAATCATGMAGAAAAATTGAAAATACGAGTATTTCTGAACCTCCACAAGCCTTCTACAAAAGGYAAAAAATCAAGCACAGAACTAAAATTCTATCTCTAATGTTCATTTTTGATGTTGGTGTGGACAGTTATGTCATAAATAGTTCCCTGATCTTCGGCTCATGAAGGGGTATTAACATGGGTCACAGCCTTGGCCTCTAATGTTTGTTCCAGGTCAGCTTTCTGAAATGACAGTGTAATCCCATGTGGAGATGCACTAAAACTTTGCAGAAGATTTTGCTAGAAAAAAATCTGTAGGATAATTCCACGTACAAGCAACAGCTGTTTGTCACCCACTGATTTGGTCCTACACTAATTGCCGTGCTAACACATTGTTGATGATTTCTGAAGTTCAGAGAGTATGTGGAAAGAAATGGTGATCACTAGCAAATCTGAAAGCAAAGAGTTGAAGAAAAAGTGATTTCCTTGGAGAAAAAGTGATTTCAAGTTACACTGTGTATATTGGAAATTTCCTAAATAGTACCTGGGTACTTTTTTTCAAAGTGCTGCTACTCTTTCCTGTTCAGTATTGTAAAAGTGTCCTAGCAATCAGGGGAGGTGTGGTTATTAAACTCCTCTGAAGAAGTGCTGTCTTATGCATTGCTAGATTTCTAAATTTATATTGCCTTATATAGATATCATTTTTACTACTGCAGGAAGTTTGCAACCTGACAAGCCATTTAACAGATTGCAAAATCGAAGAAAAGCATTGGCAAGATTGAGAAATCCTTTTTATCCCGGGTGAATATGGAAGAATACAAGCTAAATTTTCAGCAGTAGGGCTTGTCCAGAGATAAATGTGTTCCAAAAGAACCTAGTTTTAGGCTACAGCTACAGCTTTCATACTTGTGCTGAGCCTGCTGAAGAAAGACCTTATCCAGATCTCTGTCCTTCTGGGGACACGTTAAAGGTTTTTGGGGGCTGTTAACAGCACCCATTTCCAGTTTAAAGGATTAATAGTGCTGATGGGAATCAGACTGGTTCAAACTAAAAGTTCTCCCTGGGACTGAAGTATAAAGGCTATAAATTGTAAACAAAATATAAATTACACAAATAACCACTGTAAGTATGGATTATTATCAATACTGGAATAATTAAAACACTACAAGATTTCACAAGGTGATATGACTCAAATTGAAGTCACATGACATCACGAGTCTGTAGATTTCTCATGCCTGCACTTGACTTGTTCTAAAAACTAGGTGTGGTTTATGAGTGGTGACATGTAGAATCCATATAATCTCGAATACTTCAATTTTTAAATATTTTTTCTCCCCATTTATCCCAAAATATTGTGCCTTCTCTTTCTCTGCAGCTTTAGAATAAGACCTTAAAAATAGCACTGACTGTAATCTCATGTCAAATGTTAAACTAAAAAACTTTAAACTTTTGACCAAACAATTGTGTGAGAAGCATATACAAGCYTCTTTAGCATCTTTACACATCATACATCAAGAAATAGATCAAATTACCAYACAGTCTTCCTAAGTTTGTCCAATTACTGTGCATTCTTTCTCAATGCSCTTTTCATTTTTCCACGGCTATTGAAAACTATAAAGGGACAAGACACWCTCAATTTGGTTTTTTAACTAAAATACAGGTTACATTTGTAWTAAAAGTAATGAAATATACAGTACAATGAAGGAATCTTTCAGAAACATTCTTTTACATCGTGTTTAGCTTGTAATTAGCAAATAATTCTTCCCTTCTTTTTTCAAAAACATTAAATCCACGTCCTTTTTTTACAAGTCTACACAGTATTTMATCATTTATTTCAGCATTTCCAGCTAATATCAATTAGCTGACTAACTCTAAGYATATTACATTGAATTATACACTCTAAAATCAATAATTAAAGTCACTGAACTTATTTAATATCCAGTAGAGAATTCATTACACTTCATCAAAGGCATTTTTTCAGTATGTGCAAGAAAGACTATTGGAAAACAGCCTGAAAGCCCTGCTAACATTAAGACCCAGCTAGTAAGGAACTAATCCAAAGTTGTTCAATTTTTCTAATATCAGGGTTTTAGAATAATGCATCAACAAGTGTTTTTCAAATATTATATGTCTATTAGTATAACCCTCTCTCCAATTTAGTTTAATGAAAGAAKACTTCTACATTAGTAAATTAGAAAGAATGATTAAGCCCACTGTAAAAGGAAAATGGTTCCTATCAGCATAGAACTGAAATATGACATTACCATCCAATCTGTCGTTCTAAATTGTGCTTCTGAATCCCAGTGGCGCAAGAATCCAGATCTAAGAAGAAAACACAGACAACATAAGGAAGCTTTTAGAATGCTAACCTGAAATATGCTGTCAATTTCCCCTCCAAAAATGTTATTTACTCTCAATATCTTTTTTGAACTTAAATTTAAGCCTGGTTTTATGTTTCTGATTTTACATCTTTCTACTCTTTCTATTCATTGAATTTTCATATGGTTAAAGGATTTTAAAAACCTAGTGGAACTTGCACCAAAATTCACAAAAATGTTTTAATTAATTTTACTTTTCTAACAGAATGTCTGTAAAAAGAAAAAGTTTATGTTYATAATAATGCATGCTTGCAAAATCATGAAGCATGAGCATAACTGTGATAATTTTAATYTAACAAAAGTGTAAAACAAAGAGAAGATGAGATATTTATCCCAGCCAAAGATCCACTTTTGTTGTAGAGCAGAAATAGAAAATGTCATCTCTTTCATAAAGAAATACGACTTCTTGCTGAAATCAAATGACAAATCTACAATGAGAAGACCATTTTTACTAACAGAGATTAGTATGTTTTATCTGAAAATACTGAAGAAAAGGACTGCAACATCTTCCTCCTTGACAAGTCTTTTCAATTTTCTCATTGAATCAAAATACACCAGAAGCATCTGG
>CADDXX010000268.1:611220-707576 GCA_902810485.1 Alauda arvensis | reverse complement strand
ATGCTCACGGGCAGTTTTGAGATACAAACCAAATAAAAATGAGACAGTAATGTTTACAGGTRAAAACACTGAGCTATCACCAATGCTTTGCATACTTTGAATAGTTTTATAGTTGTACAATTTCTAAAGATCCCAGGGTTTAGAATATGACTAAGGTAATTTACCTCCCAATATGACATTAAATTTAGAAGTTCTTAATGATCACATATAATCCATTTAATTCTAGTGAACTGCAGCAGTGTAAGTGAAAATTGATGGAAGACTGATATAATTATATCCTACCAATAACCAGATTATTTTAAGAGGCTGTCAAAAAGATTAAAATGTAAGAATTTTATAAAGCCATCCTGGAATAGTTTTTAATAGGCATATTTCTTTGTTCAAATCAAGTGATTTTCTTCTTTTCTTAGCTCAAAGTTAAAATAAAATAACTATAGAGCTAAACTTAATTAAATAACAAATTATTATCTATAAAAACATATATCATAGAATCATAGAGTCATAGTATGATTTGGGTTGAAAGGAACTTTCAAAGATCTAGCTCAATCTCTTTAATTGGAAAAAGTGCCTTCAAACTGATCAAGTWAGTTAAAGCCCCATCCAACCTGACTGTGAACATTTCCAGGGATGAGACATCTACAGSCTTCAGGACAACATGTTCAAATATTGCACAACCCTCACTGTAAAAAAAAGAGTCTTCCTTTTATCTAGTATAAAGCAATCTTATTTTAGTTTAAAACCTTTATTCCTTGTCCTGTAACTATTATTAGGCCACAGCTCAAATCCTGTGCCCAGTTGCTGACCTCTAACTCTGAGAAAGACATTAAAGTGCTGGARGGTTCTAGAAAGGGACAACAAAGCTGGTGAAGGYTCTGGAGTGCAAGGCTGATAAGAGGCAGCTGAGGATCTGGGGCTGTTTAGCTGCAGAAAAGGAGGCTCTTTTGAGGTTTGYCYTTATCACTCTCTAGAACTAYCTGAAAGAAGATTGTAATAAGGTCAGTGTCACTTTCTTCTCCCAGGTAACRAGGGACRAGAGAAAACRGCCTCATGTTGAGCGAGGGGAGATTTAGATTGGGTGTTAAAAACATTTCTTTTTGGCAGGAACTGTCAAGCATTGGAACAGGCTGCCCAGGAAGGAGTTGGATATGGGACTCAAGGACATGGTTTAGTGGTGAACATTATTAGRYTGATGGTTGGRCTTGATGAYCTTAAAGGTCTTTTCAAGCCCTAATGATTTTATTATTCCATGATTCCATAGACATTTGAAAAATCAAGTTGCTAAAATGGCTATGTGTGTTTCAACTGTATCCATTATTAGCTGCTTCTTTCCAAAAATTAAATCCGGATTAATGTTCTTCAATGCAAGGACCTTGAGTTTCAGTGATAATGCACATCATGTGATCAAAAATCCCTTATGCTCCATCTGATTTTTTTTGCCTAAATATATCACCTGGCACTGAAATATAAAAATTCAAAACAAATGTGTACTGGTACTTTCACTCTATTATCCATGTTTCCTAAGGTAACTTTCTCATTCTGCTCTATAATGCCAGCCTATGGCTATACTACCTTCAGAGAAAAGGTGATTGCCTTTGGAGAAGGCAAAACAGAATGTGTGAAGTAGATGCAGATTTAGTCCTTTAAGGTATCCTGTAGGGTCATAAGTTGAATTTTGTAACAGACATCTCCTTGAGAAAAATGTCAGCCTATTTGACTTACTGTAGCTGACAGATTAATATCTGTAAATATGTATAGGAATTGCTAGAATCTGAAATGTTATTTTGCTACAATTACTTGTCTTAAGAACTAAAATATAAGACTAAATATATTATAGTCATATAATACATATTTCTTTTGTAAGATCAGGATTTTTTTTCTAAAAACATTAATTAAATATTAAAATTTCTTAGCACTGCATGCATGCTAAATACTGAATCAGTTATCACAAGATGTTTGATATGACCTTTTCACCTTAAATAAAAATATCTATATAGATGTGTGCCATAATTCTGACACAGTTCTAAAAAATAAAACTGGACACCAGAAGTAAAAGTGAAACAATTTTGTAAAARTCTGTTAGAAGTATGCTTTACCTTTCAGTTATCTAGGTATGTTATCTCACAGCACTTAAATGTAATACCCTATAATACCCTAGAACACAGCTACTTTGACCACACTTGCCAATTACTCTACAGAAAATATAAATAATGAGAGATAYTGAAACACTTAATTCTCTAAGTCTCTATTTATAATTGTTTTTCAAGCTACTGTGATATAACTTCAGCTCCTCAGACAACTTAGAAGGAGGAGGGGAAACAAAGGTACCAGTGATCTTTAAGAACCCAGATACCATGATGACCTAGATGTAGATTGCTTGCATGGCAAAAGACTAAGATTTATGGCAAAGTGCTAGGATAAAAAGTGGTGTATAAATAATAATAATAAGTAGAGTATAAAAACTTTAAAWRTAGTGAGTAAAAATAAAATAACAATGAATAGTGTATAAAAATAAATTTTTTCTGCTACTCATTGTTTCAGTGTTGTGCATTACTAAGCTTACACTACTACAAGTTATGAACGAACGTAAAGTAGCTGGGATCTCTATAACAAACGTCCTGTGCTTGGGTCAGGGCAATCCCAAACACAAATATAGGTTGGGCAGAGATTTAGAGCAGCCCAGATGAGGTGGACATGGGGTTTGTGGTGAATGAAAAACTGGACATGAGCTATCAATGTTGGCTTGCAGCCCAGAAAGCCAACTCTGTTCAAACAAAAGAACAACTCTGAAACAAAAGACACATGGCCAGCATGTGGAGGGAGATGATTCTGCCTCCCTACTCTGCACTCACAAAACCCCACCCGGAGTATTCAGCTCTGGGGGCCCCAAGAGCATGGACCTGCTGGAGCAAGTCCAAAGGGGAGTGACAAGGATGATCAGGGGACTGGAGCCCTTCTCCTGTGAAGATGGGTTGAGAGATTTGGGCCTGTTCCACCTGAAGAAAAGAAGGCTCTAGGAGGACATTTTAGCAGCATTCYAGTRCCTGAAGGAAGCCTWCAARAAAGYTGTAGATGGATATTTTRCAAGAAAATATAGTGAGAGGACAAGGGGCAATTGCTTCAAACTAGAAAAGAGTAGAYTTAGATTAGATGTAAGKAAAAATTCCTTCCTCACAGGGTGGTGARGCTGTGGAACAGGTTGTCCAGAGAAGGTGAAGATGTCCCATCCCTGGAAGTGTTCAAGGCCAGGCTGGATGGGTTTGAACAACCTGTTCTCGTGAAAGATGTCTCTGTTCACAGCATGGGAGTTGGAACCAGATGATCTTTAAGGTCCCTTCCAAAACACACCATTCTATATTTCTRTGATAAATATTATATAAGGTTAATATTGATTTGTGTAGGAATGGGTCACACTTCACTTAAGACAAAAAGCAGAATGGGACATTTTCTTACAGTGGAACTAGGATATCATTTGTGAATGCTAATAACTAGAGAACTCATTGGTCATTACTAAATTAATTAAGATCTTGGCAATTCTCAAATGTCTACAAATGTTAGCTGAAGTATACAGTAATCAAATGAGAGGGTATTTCAAACATTTCCATAGGATCCAAAGTAGTGTGATTTAATATTTTTAATCCATGATCTGGAAATAAACATGAAAACCATCACTGGGAAGATTTATATGTGCCATAAAAGTTAGTGGAATGAGGCGTAGTACTGAAAACACACTCGGAAAAAACCTGTCTGGATTACTTGATAAGTGATGTACTTAGATAGCATTTACTCTGTACAGYAATATTAGAATTATAAATCTAGAAAGATGGAATGCAAGTCATACCAACTGAATGAATGACTGGTTCTTATATGGAGAATTTGTTTTTTAGAAGGATTTGGAAAACTGGYTGATGCAGTTTAATGAGTTTGTGGYTCTGTAGCCCATCTGCAGGGTAAAATGTTAYGTTAATGTAATAGTAAACCATGAATTGTTAGAGACAGCAGGAAGGACTAGAACAAGTAAATCACAATTATATGACACTTTTTTATTCTTTTTGGAATCATCTGCGTGGCCATGACTTTCTTTCCTTACCTTACCTCGTGTGACATATGCTACTTGTGATAAGGAGGTTTCTATCTAACTTGCACCGTTACCTTGTGGACAGTCTTCGTGTCTGTGCAAATGGTCTGTTTCTGATGGGCTTCATTCTGTAAGAAACCTTATTATGTGCTTCCTGGRAATAAAAGACCAAGTAATATTACARTGCTTGAGTGTGGAGTGTCAGTGATTCTGGAAAGAATGTAGAGATCATAACAAACAAACCTGAATATGACATAATAAAGACTTTGTATCATAATGTGATATTAAAAAAAAAGGAGAAGTTAACTTCATGAGTAGGGACCCATTGGGACTGATGACACCCGCACATGGACCTTTGGAATGGATTTTGGGACATTATGTTTTTCTAKTATCCTCGGTTTAAGGGAGCGCTGAAAAAACATGATGCATAAAAGTGCCATGAAAATGAGTCTTTAAGTGAAGAAACTTTTCATTGAAGGAYGGGCAGAAAACAGTTTCTGACTTTTAAAGAAAAACTTAGTTGCATTATACAAACATATCTATGAAGAAAGTGTGCTAGAGTACTACAGTATTTCATTTATCAGAAAAAACATTCAAAAGCTTTTTTTTCAGAAATGTCTGTTTGCACTAGTGCCTATTTCACCCAAATAATAACACTTGTTTCAAGGTCATGTCTTTCCAACCCCTCCTGGGTAGCAATAACCTCAATACTCTTTCAAAATGCTTTTGAATTTAAATGCTGCAAAATATGTAAATACTGTAAATTGGTTTTTTTAACTGCTCCCCACTAGTGTTGTTTAAGGAAGTCATATCTACAAGTCATTGGTCATTTATTTGGGGTGAATTCACATAGGCAAGATTTTTTTTTTTTTTTTAATAAACATCCATCTGTTCACATAGAATTCCACAGATTGTGCTCGTGGTTCTGGCTGTCATAGAACAAGGAGGCTTAGCAAGTGTAGCTAATACACTTTAAAAGTAGTTTGAAAGTGATTTAAGAACATGGAGAAATGTGTAGGCTTCAGGCAATCTAGTACCTTAGAGAATGTACCCATCCCAGAGCTGTAAACTCCAATAAATCATATTGTGAACATACTGTAAACATTTTCAGTGTTCCAGCTGGCAAAATGTATTTTCATGCAGGCGATACACACCCTGTACCAGAGTGACTTTTTTGTTTGTTTTAGCCAAAAGGACACAATTACTTTTTAAACATTTTTTAGGTCCTGTGTTGCATTCTATGCCTTCACTTAAAAAACAATATTGCATTTTTGTCAGCATCACATCCTCTACAGCTAAAGAATAGATTAAYAACTAGAATAAATATGTACAGAGGRACAGTTAAAACATGWTACGAACCAAAAGTAAAAACCTTCTCCATTTCAGGTCAATCAAATTTRGTTAGCAGTGGTGAGAACATAAATGAGAATTAATATTTATAAAGATCTCTGTCCTTCAAATGTTCAAGTCTTYTCAGTGAAAAGATCCAGACGATACAAAAGTTCCTTCTTYRTTAGTAGCAGTGAAGCAAAATGGAACTTCATAGCTTCTATTACTTCTTGGATTWAAATTGAATTGGTGAGCAACTTCTGCTTTTTTTGATTCATTATTTACAAATTCTGGCACATACAGGGTTTTATAAGCTTAGGCACATGTATTGGAAACAAGATAAAAGATGTAATGAAGGTGCAGTAGGAATTGGAATACTATCATGAAATCAAAGCAAAAATAAATAATGGGAACACAAATGCACTTCACCTTGGTCCATGGAACTGGGTGAAGGAAARAATGTGTTAGGGCCTTGAGGGCACTGTTAGCTCTTGCTACCCCTGCTTGGCAATGGAACCTATTTCAGCACTACTAGAGCCATCAGCCACAGTTAACATCATAGAAAGCAGCTGTATTGTCAGTCATCATTTACCCTTAGTAAATCCATGTTGACTGTTCCCAGGTATCCTATTGTCTTCCTTGTGCACAAAAACTGCCAGAGGATTAGTTCCATGATTTTCTCAGGGTCAAAAGCGAGGCTGAATTGCATGTAGTTCCCTGGCTTTTTGACATTACAACATTTGTGTTTTCCAAACATTCAGGACGCTGTCCACATCTCCATGACCTAACAACAAAGATAGAAAGCACACTTGATAAAACATCTGCCTGTTCTCTCAGTACTGACAGACGTATCCCATTTGGCCCCATGAAATTTTATAGATTGAGTTCAGGAAAATTATTTCTCCCTTGGTATAATAATTCTTCCACTGAAAGTTATCTTATTTGAACCTGCATCTAAGTAGAGAGGTCTTTAATGGTGGAACATGAGCTGAGTTTTCAATTCAGTTTGTAGTACTCCCAAATCACTACTCCCCAGTCACCCAGCWGCACAGCTTCTCTCAGCACTGTGGGTGCTACTTACCTCACTGCAGAGAACCATGCCCTCACATCACAATTCCCAAGTTACTGTTGTATTCCTGAGCTCCCTGTATATRCTTCTTCTCTGTGGAACCCTGTAAAAACATCCTGAAAATCAAATTTAATTACCTCCATATTTCAAGGGRTCTAACCTTTCTCCTCTAGGGAAAATGTTTCAATCAACAGCAGAACAGAGGTTATGCTAGGAAGCTGTAAATCCTGACAAATGCTTAGTATGTCTGATGTCCAGGAATCCCACTGATTTTGAGCTTCCATTCAATGTCTCACGGTCAGAAAGACATTATGATGGAAGACACTGGTAAGAAAGATAAGACGAACCCAAGAGGAAACTGCCAGACAACTAGAAATCTTGCTGTTCATTCTGTGCSACAGGGCACCAGACATTGTTGCAGGTTGTCTTGGATGACTGGAAGCAAACATCTACGAGGTGGAATTAAAATTACAGTCTGAGAAAAAATGTAAATTATTTCTCTCAGTCTTTGCTTTCTCACAAATAGTGCAATCCTAGGCAGCACTTCTCTCCAGCTTAATTGCACAGCCCCCAAGAAGTGCTGCGGTTTTGTCCTGTCACTGGTACTTCTGCCTCGCTGTTCCTGCTATGCCCTCAGCCCTTGAGTTAGTTGTCAGTATCCTCTGCTACTCTCTCATGATCTGTCATATCCATCTCATGTCCTCAGCTGAACTTTACCTCTTAACTGGCCAGGCCTGAAAAGCGTGCCACCTYCTACATCTGACCAGATTTCACAAAGCTGGATACAGCTGTTTCTTTATGAAAAACTAACCTTAATGTAAATAGGCATAAAATAATAGTTATCTAGGAAAAATCACATACATGAGCTTATGTAGAGGAGGTACAAACAGGATACCCTGGAGACAATGAATATGCATTTAAGCAAACTTTTTCAGGAATTATTTGTCCTCAGTAAATACAATTGAATTAGTCAGCATCTACCCTTGATCCAAATATTGTGTTGTCACMATCTTCAGTCAGGGATTCAATACTAAATCAGAGGAATGGTTTTCACAAATCCARATATACATACCCCATCTTTTTGAGATTTTCTTGTCCTTTCTTTTCAGTGAATCAACAGTTTCCTCCWATGATTTCCATAAGAATATAAGACCCAAAAGATTTGCTTCACTGTGCATCAATTGCAAGACATTAGTTTGTCAATGTTTGTACTAAGCTTTMAAATATAACTGCCAGCTAATATAATGTATGAGTYCATTRGGAATAATAATATTTGAGAAACRGTTTAATGTAAATGYTATCTCCTTATTTTTACCTTAATCWAAATAATGTTAAATAYGCAGATAATATATTTTTGTTAGAAAATGTCAGCCAAAAATTTTAAAGTAAATTTGTTTAAAGTTAGATTCATACATATTTAATCATCCTGCAATATATGTAATACCTACTTAAYRGAAAAGGTATTTTAAGTCTGYTTTTTTCAAARTGCTCAKCTCTTTCAACTGATTTCAATTCAAATTCCTCATGCTCAGCAGTTTGGTACAAGAGGATGYATTTAGTGTCTTGTAGATGAAAATATCAATACAGAGCCCTAACTTTATGTGGTCAGTTTTCAAGCTTTCTTGGTATGATGTATTAAATTTATTTAGAAATATTTAYTGGCCACCTGCAAACCCACAAGTGTACTATATTTCATAAGTAAGACAATCTGCAGCTTTTTTTTTCTATATAGCTGAGAAACATTATTTGAGAGTCGCTTTAAATTTAATCATGAATTGCAGAGAAAGTGTTTTGAGACTCTGTGATAACTTGCTGCCAAAATACTGTTTACATTGACAATTTAATACATTGGAAAAATGATAGTTTTCTATTTAGTAAAATTTAGGACCTGATCTAGATGGGAATTGCTTCCACAATAGAGCTCACAAAAACTGTCAGGCAGCAGGTTATGTAGCATTGCCAGTGAAATGAAATTTTGAAAGGTAATACACCTTTGCCAAAAGATAATTGGACACTCTGCATAGGTTACTTTTCAAGGAGGAGGTTTTCATCTTATATATAGCAGAAAACTACTGAAGCCTGATGATTTCATTAGCACACTGAACATTCTTAGTGTTTATCCAGCATGGATACTTATATTATCAAAGCATCATTACTTCTGAGGATTGAGTTATTCTTTTAGTGTTTGAATAAGTAAAATAAGCTTAAATGGAAGAGATTCAGAAGCAGCCAAGTTCCTGACATTCCAGTTACACAGAAAAGCACATAATAAGCATCAAGACTTGTCCAAAATGTCCACTTTTTCAATATTGATGGAAAGCCAGACATGAAGKTGTATCCCCCCCAGTTTAAACCGATAGATTAAACTATCAGTCAATTACAGGAGGATATGTAAGACACCTTATTTTTAATGTGCTTGTTTTTTGTTTKTTTCTTTTAGTAATTYCCAGGTAATCAATTAAAAATGGAAAGTTTAGTTAATTAAAGAGAAGGAACTAAGTCTTTTTTGTCTCCAGCACCAATGATCACATGCAGACTGCACTCTGTCCTGCCTGTTGGCATATTGTTTGATGAGATTTTCCCTCAACACCCMTGGGGTTTTAAATTTAAATTTTAATTAAAGTTTTCTGGTTCCTTTCCCATGATATCACAAAAGTGAGCTCTCTCTCTTGAATAGAACACTTCTCAAATAATAGCAGAATATGGCAATATATGAGAGAATATTTGGGGGAGAATATCCTGAATCACTAAATCATCTTAACTGAATTCTCATTATTGATATTCATCAAATTCCATTTTTGAATCAGGAAAAATCACTGACTGTGCATTACTTGCCTGTTCTAAAAGTTGAGTACATAAGAGCTGCCTCTGGTATCACCTGTATTGGGATGAGGTTGACATAGTAAAGTGGCAAGGCTGATGTGCTGTGGCTATGGAAGTTTCCCAAACCAAAATCTTTTTATGCACAGTTACGTTTAACATGTTTTGAGATTTCCTCACCAATCATGATGCTTAAATGTATGCTTTAAATTAAGGTTCCGTACAATCCAATGAATTAATATATAGAATTAAATATATAACATATACTGTATATAATATAAAGCCTACTGGAAAGTCTTAAAATATTGCATATGACATCTAGATGAAATATAAACTGAGAACACAATTAATTAACTCTAAAGAGTAAGGAAATAGCTTATAAAAGACAGGAAAACAGCCTACTTTGGGTTAATAAAGTCAGTTTCACTCAGGCAATACACTTACAGCACATAGTTTGGAAAATTTTAACTATTAATGAAATGTAGATTCTTTGTAATGAAGCACATTGACAGTGAAGCATTTTATCAAGGATTTTGATACACTGATTTTCTCCAGACACTTATAATATTGGAAATTTTTGTTGTGCATCTAAAATAGGAGTTAGTTCAGATAACTTATTGTACTTATATTGTAACTCAATCTAGATATAGCAAGTTATTATGGTGCTCTAAAAAACTCAAGATGTTTCTTGCAATCTTTTTTTAGTGTTTATTAAGTTAACAGAATAAAACAAAAAAGTGGTGTGATATCTTGACATTATAAAAATATTTATTATTATTATTTTACTTTTTTTAAATGCAATAGTTACAGAACAATATTAGTTTATATTTTTATTTTTCCCCAGATAATTTTAATTTTAGAAAAGGTATCTAATCTTTCTCCTCAGGTTATTTTTTTTTGTTTTCATACGTAAATCCTGTTATTTTCTTGAAGTTAGGCTTTATGCATATTTTTGACTTTACTASACTGAGACCTACTCTTTGAAAGGAAAAGATTTAATATGTTTTCTCACATCTGGCATTTGAAAGTATTTATTACATATGTCAGATATTAAAGAATGTAATTACAGAACTTTCTAAGAATAGCTCTTCTTTTAAKATTCTTATAAAATCTAGTAAAATTTTTAATATGCAGTCAAATGTGCCAGTAAATAGAGAAACTCTTAGTACCCATAGGATTTTATTTGTAATATAAAAAGTAGTATTCATTCATATCAGTGAGGCAGTGTCAAGCCCATGCATGTTTGATAGAATTTCATATAAATCAGTGAGTTTCTCAGATTCTGAGTGCCCCAAACAAGATGAAAGTATCATACAATATAAGCTAACACATTTTTAAATCAGTGGAATTACAACATGAAGAATAAAATTATGTGGGGTTCTTTTTCAAATTTTACACCTTGGAAGCTATCTGATTATCATGAGCTGATAGCTAGAGACTCATTCAACACTTTWCTAGTCAATTCATTTCAGTCTTATTTTTGCACCTAATGGAGATGTTAAGTTTTTTGTCACATTGTCATATACTTGTATCTCTCATCTGACAGCTGCATAAGACACTACAAGCTGAATAGCTCTGAAAATACTTGAAGAGTACATTTTTAAACCTTCAGAGAAACAGCCACTGTCTTTAGGGCATCATTTCCTTCTTTCCCATTACTTGATAAAAGAGGTGCCTCAACTGCATAAGAGATATGATCAGCTGGAGAAAAAAAATCACCTTCTCAGAAACTTTTAGACTAAATTTGTTTTGTTGATTTTTCACAAGTAACCTAGAGTGGTAAAATTGCACAATTGAATTGYAGTGTTAATGGAGATACACCTGAAGCCTATGCAGTGCCTCATTGTTATATACTTGGTACATAGCAAGTGATAAGAAAAAGACTAAAAAATACAGAAATTATAATTTTACAGAATTTTTAGGATTAAAAGAAATTTTCAGGAGCTGGCTCAAAGTATGTGTGAATGTCACCTTCATGTTTTCAGGTTATGCGCAAGTGTCAGAAAAAGAATGGCTGGTTTTGAACATAAACAATAAATTCAAAAGTTGAGAGGCACCATTAAATTAAAAAAATCTCTCAGAATATCCTGTAGAGATGTCAATATGGGCTAAATGTCTTTTYTTCTTTGTCTTGTTAGGATTTTTTTAATCACMATGTAGATATACTGAGTAACTTTGAGGTATATTTATCTTTTAGGGTTAGAGTAGACAAAACAACAATATTTATATCTACCTTCTGAAAAAGATAACTATTAGCTGGTTGCTATTAATTTCCTGCTTAGGTCACACTGCATCAAATTAAATTYTGGCATTTTAAAAATTATAATTTATGAGGTCCCTGTAGTTGTAGAACAGAGTTGGCTACAGTGCCATTCAGACAAGTGTGCCGTCGTTTGTGGAGCAACTGGCCCCCACTCCATCATGAAAAAGCAGTGCTATACTTCTGAGTGAATTGAAACTCTTCAAGTYTGTTGTGATTTTTACACCTAAATATCCTTTTATTTCCCCCTTAAAAATTTAAATATGCATTTTTTAGTTTCAGTGTCTTCTAATTTAAAAATAGGAATTCCTGAATAATCATAGCAATGCTTTCTGCCTGCTAGGTATTCTACTGATTTCACTTAGCAGTTCATGGAACATCAGCAAAATCTGSCAAATTGTCATGGACATTTTGGAAGCTCTCAATGCTCTGAGTCTGACACTTTTTTTGATTCCTGTTTTAAAGTAATCCTGGAGCTGACTGCTGAGTTTCAGTTTGTGAAAGAAAGTGTCCTGTCTGATTTAGGCCCTCTGTATGGATTTTGTACCTGCAGTGGTGCTAAGAGTGGATTTTGTTTTCATTTTCTTTGGAAATAATAATGAAATTAGAAGTTACTTGGGTAGATCTGTTTAATTTTGTATGAAATGTCTGCAGTTCATAGCTTTAGATATTAGTTGCATTATTTGCATTCTTACAAATAATAGCTCATGAAGCACATGACAACAAAAACACACAAAGTTAAAGCCTACACTGAGAGGAAGAAAATCCTGTGTTGTTGATGTTAAGCAGAATAAAGAATAGTATGTTAATGTTGCAAATTATGACTGTTCATCCCTTTAAAACTTTAGCTACTCAGTGCCAGCTAGTGTACAGTGCACAGATTAGACTGGGATGAACAACATTGTTCACAAATATTCCAGTCTCCTCTGTTTCTAATATATGCAGAATCCACTTGGGAATCACTTAAAGAAGAATTAAAATTTTAGAAGGGTGAAAATCTTACAAGTTTATGCTAAGTACTCATGACAGTAGATATAGTAAAAAAAGCATGCTGATGCATTGATGACTGGGGAAAAAAGCAGATTCAGTGTAGAGGGGGACTTGCAAATTCACAAAATTATGCAGATAGTAGAAAGAAAGACTTTATCATCAAAACTGGTAGCTTTCATCAGACAGCTCTGCAAGAAGTGTAAGACATGCTATAACACTGCTCTCAGAGATGTAAATCCCTGTAATTACCCTGCTGTTGAGCCCAATTTGCATATTTGCCTGTCCACAGAGTTTGATTCTTGCCAAAACCACTCCTCCACTCTTTGTTGCTAGAAACAAACCACATCTGTCTCTGGATGTCAGCTCAGTCCTTGAGAGTTGTATACCAATGAGGAAGAATAAAAAGCCCTTGCAATATTTAGAAGCAGGCTCTGTTCATTCAACTTAGGAACCCGAGAGATGTAATTACAAAGCAGGTGATCGACTGCTATGTATGCTGATCTTTAATCAACACATACTCGAAGCTAGAAACTCAGAGTACAAGAAAACTATTAGTTAATTTAACAGCTAAAGGAAAATCAAATGGGAATATRTTAAGAACAGCCTGACAACTCATTACTGTGCTGGCATTTTGTGTCAGTAAAACACACATCTGTTTGGAACCTATACAATCATTTTACCAAAAAATGTTGTTGAAAAGGTCAAAATGTCAATCACCAAATAGAAACATTTTAAATAAAATACAATCTTAATTTTCATTTTATATTTATTAACCATGTTTCCTTGCCTTTTTTAGGACTATTAATTTAGAAATATGTAAAAACCAGCATTTCAGCCAGAAAGCCATGGCTTTCAGTGATTCGGTGTTAATTATCTCCACTAAGTAGAATTTTTCCTAATTTGTACTAGTTTAAGAAAGAAGGAAGTTAGTCCCTTTTTGGATAAAAATAAACAAAGAGTATTCATACAAAAATGTGACAGAGTTCAACACTTCCCTGAGTTCTTTCTTTTATTAATGACAACATGGCAAAAATCCAGGCCTGCTTTGACCACATCATAATTTAATTATCTTAATTATTAGTCTATATGAAACATGCAATTGGACCCTTTCCCTTCACAGGYAAACGTGGATTTTCCCCTTGCAAGAATTCTTAGCTCCACAAGTAGCAATGCTTGTTCCATTATGCAGGAAAAGTACAAGTTAAATACCACTTGTGTTCAAAATCTAACTTCTACGTAYATTCTTTCTAAATTTCATTGATTGTTTTTGAAACTAGAGGCAACA
Organism: Alauda arvensis; assembly: GCA_902810485.1. Lineage (NCBI taxonomy): Eukaryota > Metazoa > Chordata > Aves > Passeriformes > Alaudidae > Alauda > Alauda arvensis. Next base: position 693,748 of record CADDXX010000268.1, on the reverse strand, counting down.
AAAAGGGCAAAAGTTTAACATAATAATAAAAATCAGCAAAGGAAATAACCAAACATATAAAATGAAGGTTAAAAGCAATTTCTACTTGTACTCAGTTGCAGAATTTTAGACATTTATATTGTAGCTTCAGAAGTAAATTTAATTTCTTTATCCTGTTTGTTACCTGTTTGAATCACTGACTTTTTGTTTCACAATATCAAGTGACTGAGCCACAAAAACTAACAGCACTTGTGAGAATAAGCTACCTTTATGGGCTCCAAATAGAATAAATCCTTTTCTAAAATAAAAGAACCACACATGGAAAAAAATATATATACACACAAATATAAGGTTCTATATGAAAAAGTTTTAGAACTATCAGAAGATCAGTTGAAATAATTAATGCTTTATTTTTCTTAAATTTATAACTTTTGCTTACACATGGTTATGACAGTTTAAACTGGCTTGAAGATAGTGCTGTGCTATCATTAAAAAAAAAAAGTAGGAAATTGTAGGAGTGTAGTAGGTTTTCACCTGGTAATGTCCTTCACTTAAGTCAGCACTTAGGGTAGCAAGTGTTTGGCTACTCTTCCGGAAAGCCTTTTTTTGCCCTTGTCCCCTCAAACCCCAAGGTGTGTGCAAGATATTATTAAAGTGATTTCTTCTGTGACTGAAGCCTGATAACCCTGATTTTCTCCTGCCTTCTGTGGGCACTCAAGAACTCTAGGGAGGATTGAAACCTGCTTGGTGGGATTCTGATTTGATACTTGCTGGATCCTGATGCATGAGAATGAAGAGTTTGTGTAATGATGTTCCATTGATATAAAACATTGGTCTAAACATCAAATGAAGTTCTTTCCATGGCGTTATTTATTGTGTGAGCTATTTCTTTCTTCTCAGCCCCTCCAGCTTTGTCTATAGATATTTAACAAGGTGAGGAGCAAAAGCAGAATCTCTTGGCCAAAATGAGCCTACTTAGTTTTAAACACTAAGTCTGTTTGAAAGAAAAGCAGTTAGAGGGGTGGCAGGGGCTGGTAAAGAAATGTAATAAAAAGTCTACAAGAAGCAAGACAGAAGAAAATTATATAGAGAAAAAGCAATATAATTCAACAGGAGGGCTCTGCTGCAGTACAAGCAGCTAAATGATAGATTACTGTGAGTAAATGTAAATATACATTTCTGCATTCAGTTATTGAACTGGCTTCAGTAAATACACACCTCTTGTAACCTCCATGAGGCATAAATAGAAAYTGGATTCTTCATGAGCAATGAAACCACATTAGTGGGCAATATTTTAGCTGTTAATGTCAATAAAACTACACCCATTCTGCTCAAGGAATACATGTCTGACAAGGCAGCTTCCCTGACTGAATTCAATTGTATATAATTTTTTACTGTTTATCATAATTTTCTTTCAGCCCATCCCTTCTGAAAGCCAAGTAAGCTCACAGAAACATTTTGCTCTGTAGTGTGATATTAAGGAAGAATCCGATCTTTTCCAATTTACTGATGCATTTAATAATATCTTTCAYTGCTAACTGTGTTTATGAGTTCCTTAAATGCACTTCCAGATCCTGCTTCAACAAGGTACTTAGAAACAAGCTTATATTTGAGCATGCTTGCTAAAATCAATGGAATGACTTAAGCATATATACTGTCAGTTCAAGCATCGTGCTGATTTGGAATGTCAAGTGAGTTAGAAGCAGATGGCAGCATATATCTCATTTGGTGGCTAGCAGGGAGGAAAGCATGCAGCCTGCACAGCAGGTTCAAGGCTCTAGAGAACCTGAATATGGTTGTCTCTCAAGTTTTCTTTCCGATTTCAGTCCCTTACAGAAAGTCTGGGTGGGGTTCTGCATTACAGGCTTTGATATATCTAAATCAGTCTGGTGTATGTCGTCACATAACTTAAAATTTCAGTTTTGGAAGAGAGTCATAGCTTTTATGCTCCTTCTCCCATATCTGGTGTTTCATGCTACATTTGCCTGGAGATATGTGAATTCATATCAGGCATCCTTATGTTCCACATTGGATACAGATTATGTGCTTATATCCAAAGAACAAAAAAATTGCAAATTACAGTATCTCAATGAACACAGAGATTTCTAATTAAAAGCAAGATTAAAAATAATTGAAAAGCTACCAAAATATGAATTAGGAAAAAGGTTGGTTTGTTGTTTTCCCATCTCCTTTCCTTTTGGTATGCAACAAGATTAATACTTSATTTTGCTTCCTCTTACATTAAAACAGTTCTTCTTTTGGCATATTTATTATTGCTTTTATCCATTTTTTCCTCCATCTTCTCTGTGATACTTTTCTTTCACATCACTTATTTCAACATGCAGTAAAACTGAGAAAGCTCTGTCTGAAGATGTTTAGAAATACTGGTTCCCTTTAATATGTCCAATTAATATATCTTGCACACATTGTCAAATTAAATTAAAAAAAATCACTGAAGTGTTTTTAAATAAAGCTTATAAGCAGCAGGAAAGGGCAGTGGGCTGCATAATTATTTTGCTTTTTTTCCTTATTTCTATTCCTCATAAAATCCGACTGGTAGAGTGTGAGTAAATGTAAACAAAATATTTCTTTACAGTATTATTTTACATTACAGGTTAAGATTTTAGAACTAACTTAATTTCTTTTCTTTCTTAAAGTATGATTTGCCACATAATTTTAGCAGACCCATTCCTGCTTGCTCAGAAAAGGCTGTATGATGTCTATTGCCAGAAAACTGTGGAGACCTTTTTTTTCATTTTTTGGACATTTTTAAGGTAGATTGAAAGAAAAAGAAGAGCATATTTTACTCTAAAAGAGTATATTCACATTCTCTCTTTTTTTTAGTTATATGGAAATTATTACTGTATTTTAAGGTTTTTTTTTTCTTTATTTCTTTTTATCAAAAAAGAAAAAAAAGAGTTTGATGCCTAACAAAAAGGAATACTCACAACAGAAAGATAAGGGGAATGCCTTACATACTTTTGGAAATGTACTTTAGGATTGTTTTGTTAATTAAGTTTCTCAGGCTCAAGTCAATTGTACATGTATCATACTGATTAAGTTAGTCTTCAGTAAATATTCTGGAAGATGATATACAACTCAGGGGACCTGTGACTTCTCAGAAGAAAAAAAGAAAGGCCATTCCACTTTCATTTTTTTTTTAAATTTAATTTCTTCAATTACCAAACTTAACTACAGTTTTTACCAACTATGTGTACACTTGAAAGGAAAATCTCTTAAAAGCTGGAAAAAAAATGATCCACTAAGTATCCACAAACTTGAAAAATGTTCATCAAAAAGCATAGTACAGAAACCTATCTGACTATCTGAAACCTATCTGACTGATTATGTGACTATCTTAAGGTGTAGTCAAAACACACCATTGTCTTAACAGAGGAAAATTAAGGAATGGTGGCAAAAAATTATCAAAAAGACAATTCCTCAAGTTGGGAGAGAAAAAATTAAACAGGAAGACATTCACAAAAYTTTAATTCACAGAAATAAAACAAATAATCTTTCATTTAAACAGAAGTGTATTTGTGGCCCAAAAAAGAAGAGTGACCACAAGATAAAAGGATTTTAAAAACACGATGATTTTCATATTTATGCCTGGAAGAACCTGAAGGCAAGTGAACAAACTGGAATAAAAATGCTTTTCCACAAGGTAGTTCCAGATACTGCAGGTTGATTTAGACAAAAATAAGTAAGAAAGAGAGTTGATTCTGCCTTTGGGGAAGGTTATCCTAAAGAAGTGAGATGTTTTCTCATCTATACGCAGCCCTAAGGCATAGTCAGATTTTTGGAAACAGCAAGAGCCTTTTGCAATGACATTAACTCCTTACCCTGATGCTGAAACTGTACAGGTCTGCAAACATCGGAACAGATGGTCAGCATGAGCAGCTCAAGAAAAAGTAGTTTGGAGAATGAGATTTGCCTTAAGCTTTCCAGGTCATTTTACCATTATTTGGGATAGGAGCTGAGTGCTTTTTCCATTTCCCTTAACCACAAGGTTGGTGTCGGAGTTATCTCTTCTGAGATTTAACCTTGGCAGTGTAAATTTTTTTCTCACTGGCCTATGCTTGAAAGAAGGAACCGGAGAACGTTTGGTTTGCGGACTGCAGATGTCCATYCTACAAATTTTATCTCTAAGTTCTTTTTTTCAGCGTGAAGTTCACAAGCAGCTGGAAAAATGGTTTCTCCCCTGCTCACGACAGTGTCTGGGGTTTTATATTCTAAACTAAAAAATTAACATTGTTTTTCTCTAAACACTAATAACTAAAACTTATGTCATGCAGTGAAACTTTACTTTTACTAATTTTAAAAACTCAAAACCCTTTGCAAAGAGGAAGAGGAAAAGGAAGACAGAAACATGTGTTCTTATCACACTGATCTGCCTCCATCTTTACTTCATTTATRTCTATGTAGCAAAATCTAAAAACTTTCTACTCACCCAGTGACATAACAAAAATCATAATTAAACCCTTGTGATCTCTAAATTTTCAGACAACTCTGGCAGTGCTTTTTCTATGGGCTGAGACTAAAAGTCACTACTGTTTCAGGCACAGGCTAGGGAGGATCACCCCCCCGTCTAGGCTCTTGCCCATCTAGGAGAACCAGAGAGATACTCTGGTTTGCCACAGGTTGGGAATATATACTGCTTAACTATCTACTCTACCATAGATAGGTTCAACCACAAACCTGTGGTTGCACTGTGCATCTGCTTTTATGACAGAATACATTTGGACAGTGATACTTGTACAGTTAACCAAGACACAGATACGTGCCCACACTCATGCATGCACATAAAAGTATTGAATCACAAGAGAATTAACTACTTGTGATCAATAAATACATGGCAAAAGATAATGAATGCAAATTCTATGTTCATTTCTCTTCAATCTGCTTGGAGAGAAGCTCCTATAACTTATGTCTTGCAGTGATAAGTTAGTAGATAAAAGTATATGTTATGGAATATTAAATTGTAATATGATCTGTGAATTAGCTTCTCAAATCCTGCATCCATCCATGTATGAATGCTCCCACCTCATAGCACCTCAGAATAAATATGACCTGTTTCACCTCTTCTTTGTGCTTTCTCAAAGTAGTTGATGGATAGGCTGCTGTTTGCTGTATTACTTTGAGACTAGTGTTGCAATATATTTCTATGATTAACGCAGAACATCTGATGCACTGTAAATTCAGCTTTGCCAAGGAATCTTTGTCTTGAAATGCTGGAATTGGTGATAATTGAATGAGAACTGATATTTAAACATTAAAACCACCAAGAAGTGGCAGAAAGAGGACAGTCTGAGGAACTGAGGGAGTTGTTAGTATTTGCCTGATCAAGCAAGTACCAATTAGCTTAGTCACCTCACCTGCAGAGAATGCTGGTACTGCTAGTTCACACTTTTAAACAGAAAAGGAAAGGGAAATGAAATGAAAACTGAAACAAGGGTTAAGCAAGCATTTACTGTTTATCTTGGTGAAGTAGGATCTTATTTGTTCACTTTCAGTTTATTTACAACCCAAGACACCCTAAAATAACATTACAAACAGCAGCATCTAGGGACATTAACATCCACATTCATGGATGTCAGGAATTTCCCTAAAATGTAGCAAAATTTCTGTTCAGCTTTTTCAGAAACTATTTGATATATATAAGGATTCATATGTATCATTTGTTGCCTTTTCCTTCAGTGTTATGAACATGAATAGGACTGCAGGAATACATGAACATATATACAGGGTTCTTTGCATTTTACCCAAACTTAAATGATGACACACTTCAGATTAAGCACAGTTAAAAGAATGYGTTACAAGGCCAAACAGATGAAGATCTAAAGAGAACTTTCCTGTGGGGAATGGGTCCACAGACATGATAGACCAAGCTTTAATGAATTTAAGTTTGGGTTTCATTGGAGCATAATCTGTGACAAATAGGATGTTGAATGGTTGTGAATTGGCTGGGRATAATATAAAAATTATCTTGGGAACAGAATAGGACAATGTCCACAAAGAATATAACATTTTTGTCCCTATTGCAATTAAACAGAAAAATGACACTGATCCTTGATCTGCTTGGAAATTATTCTGCCAAAAAGATCAGCATTTTTCAGGCCCAATGTAACTACACTGCACAATTGTGTTTGATGATAGTTGCAACTGAACACATATATCTGCATATTTGGTAGAAAATTAGAGGCTGCTGTGACAGAAGTCTTAAAGACCAATAAATCAGGATAGCTTCAGACTTCAAAGATATCCTTTACTGGATTGGTTATATTATCAACTGGCTATCAATCATTATCACTACATCTACAAAACAATTGATGTCTATAAACTTACCCAACTTGCTGACATACAATACMATGAAACATTAGAAGTATAGTTAGAACTGATGGCTGTGGCCCTTCACTGCCCAAGGTCAAGGTGATGAAGCTTGAGATTTTGTTGATAAGTCAGAATGTAAATAGATGCCCTTCTATTTTTGCCCTTGTTTTTTTCCATCATTGCTGTGCCAGCTGCATTCTGAAAAGAAAATCATAGAATCATGGAATCACTTAGGAAGAGATGTCTAAGATTACTGCGTCCAGCCATTAATACAGCATGGTCAAGTCCACCACTGAACCATGTCCCTAAATCCCATGTCTACACATCTTTAAAGTGCCTCAAGGGATGGTGACACAACCACTTTCATGGGCAGCTTGTTCCAATGCTTGACAACCTTGCCTGAGAAGACTTTTTTCCCAGTGTCTACTCCTCTACAGCTTGAGGCAATTTCCTCTGAACACTTGTTTATGACACTTGCCTTGCTACTGCCTCCTTTCAGGTAGTTGTAGAGAGTGATAAGTTGTASAGAGGSTCCCCTGAGCCTCCTTTTCTTTGGGCTAAAAACACCACCTCCTTCAGCTGCTCCTCATAAGACTTGTGCTCCACTTCACCAGTGTTTGAGGTGAGGTCTCACCAGTGCTGAGGACAAGTGGATAATCACTGCCCTAGCCTTTCTCCTTGGCTACCTGGGCACACACTCAGCCACATTCAGCTGGCTGAATATCAGATCAGATAAGTCAGAGCCGACTCATCAGATCCTTTTCTGCTGGGCAGCTTTCTARCCACTCTCCCCCAAGCCTRTAACATTGCATGGGGTTGTTGTGACYCAAGTRAAAACTCAGCACTTGGCCTTGTTAAACCTCATGCAAATGGTCTCATCCCATGGATCCAGCCTTCCACAATCCTCTGCAGAACCTTTAAAAGATCAACACTCCCATCCAAGTAGATGTCATCWGCAAACTGACAGAGGGTGCCCTTGACACTCTCAATCAGATCAATGCTAAAAGTTTTAAGGAGAACTGGGCCCAATACAAAACCCTAGGGATCAAAGGGGACGATTTAATCTRTCTCTGACATTCTGATTTTGTAGTCAATACTTGTGCAGGTTCCCTTGTTCTTTGGTATTCTTCTGGTTCAATTGAATCTGAGGGACTAGCAGGAAGTAATGGATGAAGTTCCTTTAGAAGCTTGATRCTATTTATTGTCTTTAAAAAGTATCTGGATGACAGGGTTGAAAGAACCCCACTTATGTCAGTTATGTGGATGACAACATATGGGGAGGTAATACAGAGCCACTAGAAGGAGGGACCACCATCCCTCCTTCTAGAGAGACCTAAACATGATGAGTGATTAGGTCAGCAAGAGCTACAAGGAGTTTAAGACGGAAGAACGCCAAGCAACAGTAAGGCAGGGCTCTGACTGGCTGTGGTGCAGCTGCAGAAAAAGACCTGGGAATCCTGGCTGACACACTGAATATACCCTATAAAAGCACCCTTACAGCACTGAAAGCACATTTTGGTCTACAGCTGGGATATTCAGAAGGCATTAAAAAATTCAGGGGGTTCAGAAGACACTAAGGGCAACATCAAAAAGACAGCAGAATTGGAGAATCTTAAATATGAGGGAAGGTCYAAAGAATTAGTTTTGTTCAGCCTAGAAAGGAGAAATATATATGTGGTGTGAGTTATCATATTACATCCAGAAGATGGATGTGTTCCTTTCACAACATGACGTGACAAGAGGATGTTCACAAGCTGTTTCAGGGAAAATATCTCTGAGTATAAAAAAAAAAACCAAAACGCTTCACTATGGGAAGAGTTAAACAGTGGTTGCCCAGAAATGCAATGGTATCTTTCTCATTGGAAACATTTAGTTAGATGTTCCTCAGCTAGATGGGTCCTCAGATAAACTAATTTAAGGCTCTACTTTAACAGGAAGTTGGATCAGATGGTTTCCAGAGGCCCCTTCCAAACTAGACTTTTCTGATTATAGGATGCTGGTGTCTTTCCTGCTTCTTTTGCAGGATTCTTCTAACTCTAGACCCTTCCTGCTTGTTCTGCAGAACTATGTTAATTTTTCAAGCTATCTTTCCTGCCTGCAGATTTCATGTCTTGCATGTCTTTTCTTCACCCTATTTGCGTAACTGGACCATGAGTCTCTGTTGGCCTTTTTGCAATTATGTCTCAGCTGTGCTAGAAAATGCTATTTTTGGTGTTAAAGTGCTGTAAAATGCTTGCACACCATCACCAATTGTGCACTTCTCACTGGATACAAGATAGCAAATGTTAATTGTATCTCATTTAGTATGTATCCATTTCGTACATTCCCTGCTTTGGACATATCAAACATGCCTGTGATCACTGTAGGACAAAAGGATTTAAGGGCAATAGAAATAATTCTCTCAGATTTAGGTGCTCTGAAATGCTGTAGCAGATGTTAAGATGGGAACCAATTAATTTGAGGGGTGGGGGAGGACACTGACAATCCAAAATCTCTTTGAGCTGAAATAGCACAACTGTTACCTTAGTTTACCCAGAACTAATGGGCATGCTTTCTTATTAGGAACTGAATATATATATTTTGCCCTTATTATTAGGGAAATTGGCAATGTCAAAACTTACTGGACTATTAGGTAAAAGGCTAGTTCTCTGGAAGTGCCTTGCRAAAGACAGGCCCTCATATGAAGAGATTACTTAAATGGTAGGCAGGTGAACAAAGGCAATTCATGAGAACTTCTTGACCAGATAGAAACAAAAATGAACTATGACCTGCACTGTGTGAGTTATTGCTAGACAGCTCTCAAATTAATTAATACACTGAAACCTAATTAAACCACAATCCTTTTATCTTGTCTTTTTTTCTCAAGTCTGGGACAAGTGGAAGTCTTCATAAATCTGAAATATTGTAGGCCAATTAATATGCACACAAGCTGTGTATTCTGTAATGGGAATAGAGTTAATCTAACATAAATTTCCTCTTGGAGGCTGAGTAACATTAAAATATTTGTCCCGACTCTTGTTTTACGTGCGTTGATTTCTCAGCAGTGTGATATTATTGATTCCAGTGGTGTAAATTGAGACAGGTTTTTGTGTTTTGTCATGATCATTTAAAGTATATGGAGCTGATTGTTCTTCTCCATAAGTAAACAGAAATTTAATGTAGGGTGAGTATAATGCATGATTCCTTTATCTCAGAATTCTTCTAACCTATTAAACTTACTATAGACCACATAGTTAAACATTGTATTATTCCAATGATTTTGTCTCATTAGTTATTTGATCACTGCATTAGCCTAGACACTCTCATATTGGGAAAAAATATTTTACTTTTACAGAATCCTGTAAATCCAGACATGCAAAGACCATGAAGAATGCCTATAAGGACCATATTTTGTTTGTATTTCCTATTATTTTATGAGGCTTATGAAAATGATAGCAGTTTTATCACAAAACATATTACATTTTTTATTCGAAGATTGAACAGAAGGGTCAGATCCATGTTTTGCCAAACCAACAGCCTTGGTTTTGACAGATGTCTACAGCAGAGGTTTTGTTAATAGTAAGAGAATAGCAGCACTGACTGCAAATATATAGACGGTTTCCTGGCTTCCATTAGTTTATAGCTCATTGAATCTCTGTTTTTTAAATGGTGCCTTTTATTTCTAGGCTAAGTAGTTTGTTTTTATTCTCATGAATTTGAATCACGGAGCTAAATAATTATAGAACCCTTATTATTTTGTTTTTGTATCCACAATGTCTCCCAAAAGTTGTGTCCTCTGAAGCACAAACTTCTGTGACTTTTTATTTTGAAACTTTGACCAAGTTAATCTGACATCTCTTCATTCTTGTCCTAGATGTGTAACCAAGTAAATGTGATTTTTGACACTATTTACAGAAGGCCTCCAGTCCCAGGGTGCTACTCTTTGGAGCTGTCCTTGTCCCACTTCAGGTCCAGGTGTTGCTGGTTGACTTGGCTGCCTGCAGGTGAGTGGCTCTTACTTCCCCAGGGCACAGTAGGGATGTGAGATACTGACAGGGATATAGGCCATGCAGAGAAAATGTATAAAAATAAACTTAAATGGGCTTAAAACTGACATGAATAGGACCCCCTTCATGAGCATCAGTATCCTCAGAGGATGAAACTTTGTAATCCTCCTCTTCCTCCAAGGGAGACTGAAACTGTCCACCTGAACACCCAGAGGAATGCCCAGGGGGTGAGCACTAACACCAAGGAAGAGGGCAACACTAGGACAGTGAGGAGTTTCTTGTCATCCCATTTTTAACTGTTATATTAGCAAAGCTTATTTGTAGTAATTAACACTTTGGGTCTATTTTTTTTTTTTTAATTAACAATTTTTAGGCTCATCCACATGTTTATCTGTCTTTTGCCTGTAACAAGATGTAAGATATTTCACAATCAGATAGTGGTTGACTTTGTGCAAGCCACTCTGGACCAGTAAGTTTCATAAGTTCTGCAAGTTTGGAAAATTTTAATGTGTCATGTTTCATAAGGAGCAGAAAATTACGCAGAATTTTAAAAATACATTAATGAAAGCTTTTGCTTCTAATTCACTTACAATACTGAAATCCCATCTCTAAATCAAGGGACTTTTCAAGCATTTTAAAGTCTTCATCTGACACTCAGTAGGGTTTAATGGATTTTAATGGATTTTAAATTTCTCCTGTTGAGTGAACTATGAAATAGTTTTTACAAATATGTAGAAAAATTTCAAGCAGGCATTAATGTCAACTAATGACCTAAGCAAGAACTTACTATAAATTAATTTAAAAAACCCAAAAAGCCCAAAAGAACTTGAAACACAGAAGCAAAAAATAAAAAATTAAAAATTATCATGGATTATTATTTATGAAAAAAAATGTTCGTCTGAAATGTAGCGCCATGAATTTTTTTCTAAATAGTTCAGCACAAATTGAGAGATATGCTGTATTCTGTTCCTTCTGCCTTAAGTTATACACTTGTGCATTCAATACATTTTATTTTTATCTGATGTAATATTGGATTTTTATTTACTTTCAGACTAAGATTCTGAAAGACCAGTATTTTACATTTCACAGTACAAAAAAGAAATAATTTTCATGACTTTCGCTTTTGCCTTAGTTCTTTCAGAATAATTATTTCCTTCAGACTCCAGTGTATTTACGGATGCGATTGCTACAGAGGGCCTCCAATGATACAACCAACCTAGATAAGAGTCTGCTGCATGGTAAAGGTCTGAGTAGCATTAAATATGCTTGCACTGTTCCTCAAAGATATCTTGAAAAGGTGAGTAGGAGAAACTAGATAGAGGCCCTTTTCATGTCATCACATTATGAACTAAGACTGCATTTTGTGCACTTCAGGACCTGTAATAAGAAGTCATTTGTCTGTCATAGTCTATCTTTTCCTCTTATATCAACATATGAATAAAAATTTGTAGACTGTGTGTGCATTCTTCCATGTCAATCACTAAAGCAGTAAAAGAGAAACATCACAGGAATGGCAAAAATGGTAATTTTAAATGTACAGGASCCTTTTTCTCTTTTCATAAATTTACTAGTGGACAGTTTACTAAAATATATTGAAAAAAATTACTTAAAGCATTCTCTCAGAAGTAAATAATACACTGCTTTTTGCTTGTTTTTAACRCTCAGCTTTCCTTTAACTTTCAGTGGAGAAAATGCACCCTGTTTTGCTATGAATGCAGGATGATTTTTTTTTTTCAGTTTTGCCTTGATATTTCCTTTAGGAGAAGGAATTATCAGGATAATGGTCTGTATAAATCAGAGAACCATACCTTTTTTAATATTTTTAGCTGTTACAGATGAAGTTGATTTGGTTCATCCAGCACCGTTTCAACGAATTTCAAAAAAGACCACATTTCATAATGGGAAGGGTCATCTGACAGTGTGGAACAGCTGGTGAAAGGATTTAATCTCCCATTTTTGTGGCCATATAAGAGCTTACACATCATTTGCATTTCTAGCATGTCATTTCAATTTCCATCCAAATACCCTAGCACTGTCATATGCAGATAAGAAGGTGGGAAGAGACTGCAGTGCTGTGCTTCCCTGGCAGTGAGAATTTCCTCTGTGYAGCTGACATTATGGGACTAATGAGAAATATTTTCTATTCTCCTTCTACAAATTCTGCACATAACAGAGAGAGGGATATATCAGTACCTATAAATATGCACATGGGAAGATCACCACTGGAGCAACAGAAGGATTGCTGTGGAGATATAAACCTTAAAATTATGGACAGCATCCTCCTTTTTGGATCTGTTGAGCTGTGTAACCATTTAGCAAGTGCTGGTATCAGATGGATAGAAATTTTAATTTTCTAATGATGTCCATGATCCAGTCAAGAGAACAGTGAACAACAAAGTCATGATGCTGATGCATGTGTGGACTGCAAGTGTTGATTCATGTTGCAAAGATAGTAAAACAAGACATGGGAAGGGTCTGWTATTTGTTGCTGTCCTGAAGTCCTTAACAGCTGCACATGATCAGTGTTGAATAAATTCTTAATAAAACAAAATAATATTTTAAATATTAAATATGTATTCTGAATATGCAAGGAAAAAAAAAACCAAAGACAACTACAAACAAAAAAACCCCAAAAAACTAATTTTTTTTTTTTCTGACAAGTTTCAACATATACTTCAAAATTATTGTCCCAGTTCAGTTCCATATTGAGGAAAAAATATATTGGTTCATCCTGGAAGTAAAAGTTCTTCAAATATTTCATTAATAACATTTTCTATTAGAATGAAATTTACAGGAAATATTCAGAAATTTTAGTTTATCTTTTAAATAAATTGTATTGTAATCCAATCACTGCAACTCATAGAGTGTGAGGTCCTATTTTGTCTATGTGAATCCCTTTAGYATGAATTTGGTGTCAAACTTCCACCTTTGAAGAAGCAATATAAAACTGRTAAAAGGTCAATTCCAAGCCAGAGGACATTTCACCCTTGCTTGGTTTTATAGTCATCTTTTACCTAAAGTCAAACATCCTTTTGGACTTTAACTTTGCTTGCTCTGCAATTTCCTTTATTTGAAAACTCACTGTGACAAGTTTATTGGGTATTGACTATTCACAGGCAATACTGGGAACGTGATCAGCTGCACAACAGAAAAAGCAGTAAAAAAATTGTTTTAAATAAATTTGCATTCTCTCATGTTTCARGAACAACTTTGCCATCCCTAAAAACAAGTATTCTGGGGTGTAAAGATTTTAGCTGCCCATCAGTCCAAGCTTCTATTCACAGTGATACCAGGAAAGCAGTTTTTCCCAAGGCTCAGATGAAAGTAAAGCAATCCTGAGGGGCACAGTCTCAAAGCTCCTGCTTATTTCAGCATTTGGAAGGAACTCAGGTGCATAACTTAGCCTCTTACAGTGGCAAGAATAGAAAAAAGAAGACTGTCCAGTTAAATAGTTCATTACTGATCTTCATGTCTGTCTATTCCACTGTCAAAGAGTCTGTGACATTCAGTGACACAAAGTCAATTTTAGCTGTGTATTACTAATTTTCTGACTCTTCCATTTGGAATAACTGATAAACACAATGGAAGTCAATGCATTTTAAATACATGAATCTAGAAAATGCAAGTCAATCTGGAAAAGTTAGGTTCTGCATCTCTTATATTTGCTATCTGAATATAGTAAATTATTTGATTTTATAGTCTTGATCCCTTGTCTATATAATCTTCCTAAATCACAAAAACAATGATGACAAAAAATTTAATTTATTAAATGCACTTTCATCATATGGAAAATCTTTGTTGAAAAATTAATGGAAAAACTAGCAATTCTGTGTTCAGAACAAGGGTTGAATACTGTGCAGTAACTGATCCTTCACACAAGAATGGAGCTGAATGGGACTATCTGATCATTAACACAGTTCAGTCCTTTCTCTGCAAGAATTAATAAAGTAATATGGAAAGGACTATGTAATTTCATATCTGAAAAAATTATCATAACAGCACACTCATGGGTATTAAATAATTGCTTTGCAGACAATCCATATTCTAGCATTCCCCTAYTTGTGAATGTTTTTGACTTCATGATGACTTGACATTGTGTAATAAAATCTTGGTGGGAAGGAATACTAGATTACATGTTTTAAACTAACTCTTTTTATGTATTTACTTCCTCTGAAAAAAGATTAGCAGATTTTTCCATTATTCATTAGAAGGTCCCAAATACCACRATTGTTTTTGTCAGAGAAGAAGAGGGAAAGTACTTAAAATTAAATTTGGGGACACAAGTGCAAGGTTRAAGTAGCCATTTTAGCCTTACCTGCTGTTGACAACACTGTTCTCCATTTTGCTTCATTAGCAATAAGTTTCTTTAGCCTTACTTTAGTCTTTAATTAATACTCCTTTTTAAAAAATAAATTTTATTGAAAGATTTTTCAGGAAAATATTTTGACTTGAAAATGCAGGAGAAATGTTTTTAATGCCACACAATATATAGAAAATAGTTTTGAGGAAACCTTGTTCTGAAAAGGAGGTCTTCTTTCAATTATTTAGGTTTTCTTTATTTATGAAAGAAATATTGACTTGTGTTTAATAGGAGAATAAGGGGAAAGTGTGAGTCAAAACCTGGGAAGTCCCATTTGGTACGGTAACTTTTCCCTGCAAGTTTGTGATGCAGTCTGCGGTCACTAGACAATAAAGGAAATACTTGTGTTCTTCTGGATGCTGATGTCTTATCTTAATGGGTTAAAATGCATTTAAATGATCCTGCCACTACAGTAATAAAATAGACTCACAAGGGAAGTATGAGCATTATCCTTCCTCAGTCTGTTCCAAAGAATAAATGGTTTCTAGCTCTGCCATGACTTCTTTTGGATTGTCTGAGGAGGAAGAGTTGCATCTGAGATTTGGTTCAAGGAGGGAAGGRGTCCCTGGTGCCTAGTGCAGGACCACATTTGTGGCTTACTTAGAGGCATGAAATGATACATTTGTTCCATGGTAGGAATCTATTTTGATCACTAAAATTTTTGCAGAATCTAAAGCTGATCTCTGCTCTACTGCTGAGGKCTGCTTCTTCCCTCTCTTTCTCTGAAAAGCAATGAAAAAGGARAGACCTAATTATTGATCTTATTTCCAGATAACATGGGAAGTTTATGTMGGGGGCAAACCAAAGGAACAGGCAGGATTTGCACACACTGTCAGATAGACAGGGAAACAACTTCTCTCATAGCTTGTCCAATGTCTGTGAGCCTGATTGTCTTGTTTCTTCTGTCCTCATGGAAAATGTGATATTGGGAAAACAGAAATATGTTCTACCTATTTCTGATTGCACATTGTCCTTGTAAACCAAGGAATCRAATGGAAAATCTCCCTGCTGGGTCCTCAAGGACTCACTTAGAAAATGGTAGCAGGGACACAAGTGGTAAAGTTCTCTAATTCCTTCTCTTTTCCCCAGAAGAACTTGCCTGAAAGTCCACACAACAGAAGGAGGAAGGAATTGATACTCACAGAAAATTTAGCTGCTGAGACTCTAATGAGGCCTGACAGTAGAAAAGCTTTGATCTGAAGAARCAAAACGGAACCTCCCAGGAAGGATATGAGCCTAGCCAGGCGGAGGAACCATGTGTAAATTCTGGCTAGCAGTCTGGATTGTCCCAGCTGTGCACGCTGAGGAACAAGTTTGTACCAGTTCCTGCCACTACAGAGTTTCAGATCTTGGTTTGGTAAGCCTCCTCTTTGCATAAGGGAGAAATGTTTAATTTTAGCTGAGTTTTATAAGTATTTAATGTTTTGCTTATGTTTATTCTTTTAAGTTAACAGCAGTAGCTGTCTCTTCATTGTATTCCCCAAATTTTCCTATATGCAATTGTTTTTTATATTTCTCCTTTTAAWAATTTATCAAAATCTAGATGGAAGGAAGAGGTGTCAGGAGACATGAGACTAGAAAAAGTCACGTCCCAAAGGAAATTAAATGCTGTCACCAGAGAGGGAAAAGTCAGTAGATGTTTTAATTTTAGAGAAATTAAAAAAAATCAAAGAAGCTTGTAATGTATGACCTGGTAGATATTAAGAGAAGGTGATAAAATAAGGCCTTTTTGGTGTCATCCAAACCTCTCTTTTATTTGTTGTTTTAATAAACTAAAAGATCTTTGTATTATTTAAGGGAAATAACGGTCTTTATAGAGATATTACTTCTCTGTTTACCTMACTGTATATTTCCATGTGAATTGTACAAAGCAAAATGTTAGAACTTCTGGTGCTTTCTTTTCTATTTCTACAGTCACATTGTATCACTTCCAAAGTATTACTCAGAGGTGCCTGTTTGTCTTTTATAACTTCAGAATAAAATCTTTGCTCTAAACAACATAGTTTCTGTGGGAGATGTATTAGTTAGACATTGAGAAATACATTTGTGTTGGTTATGCTGGCAAGGAATTATGGAATTGATATCAAAGCAGATGAGAGGATGGAGCAGATTCCCTTCATGCGATTGAGCTTTAATGTTTCTAGACCAAGACTGACAAGAAATCATGATTGTCTTCAGGGAGGAGAAAACAATAGGCCTGGGGGAAGGAAAAATAAGAAAACTGGTCTTTCCACCCTTTGGTAAATGGTGTCTGAAACACAAAATCGACCATGATACACCATTAACACTATGAATGCTCTGAAAATGCTTGCTTATTTTTCATAAGCATACAGCACAAATCACTCTCATCTCTAATGCCTATGAAAAAGTTGGTCTGTGCTAGAGGGAAAATGGACAGATGCATTGAAAAGCAGAAGTAGRACAATACTCTCTGATTACTAGAGAGTGGAAAAATTTTCCCTATACTGTCAAAGAATTAAGATTGTTCCTCTCTATATGTGTAGACATGTGTGTATTTTTATAAATACCTTTTATGTAAAATTATGAATTGTAAATCCATGACATTTTCTTCCAAATACGCCCTCAGTCAGTTTGTAATGCAGAATTTCTTCTCTTGGTACACAACCGTGTTATTAGAATAGACATAAAAGAATGGTAAACAAATCAGGGATGTATTGCTCCTTTATTTCATGCATCTTTTGATTGAGCACCAAGTAATATTCATATGTGCATTCTTAGTTGAAGTCCTTTAGCAAATGCAATACCAATGCAATATGTGTTGCCAGAAAAACTATTCAATGGAATGAACATCAAGAACAGATTTTCCTGTCCTTACTCTGATTTCTCAGAGGACCCAGGGGACTATCTGCTAGCATGGACTGCAGATGTCCATTTTGGGTGGAGCCTAGCAACAGGCCATTGGTGAGCTTTTATTCACACTGATATAAAAACTTTTGATTCACAGCTACCCACACCACCAATACCAGCTCATAAAGATGGAAAGAAGACTGAAAGGAATGAATTAACAGAAGAAAGAAAGGAAATTTTAAACAACCACCTGCCATTTTTTTTCTGCTTTGGAGACAGTCTTGTGAAATTTTAGAGTTGATTCTATTTTCAATGTCTTCTAAAAGTGCTTTGATTCTAACTGAGCATTTTTCATAATGTCATTCTAAACAAAGTTATTATTCAGATGACTCTCTCATGCATGAACAAAGTAGTTGAAATGGCTCGTAAATATATTAGCAGGGCAAATATGTATTAACTTGCTGCCTTAGGTTATAAGCCCTCTTTTAAAGGAAGGTAATATTTGTGTAGAGTGAATAGCTTTATTGAATTATAACTTATAATGCAGCATTACATGCTGTCAATAAATGACATTGTGTTTCTGTAATGGTTGTATTTGAGGAAAGACACTGTAATCACAGGAAAGCACCTACTTAGAGTAGAAGTTCTGGAAACTTTATCAAATCTTTCTCTTTTTTTTTTTTCCTTCCACCCCCAGAGTAAAGACTGGAAACAGAACTCTGTTTCAAATACCACTTTGTTCTAATAACTTGATTTACAGTAAAGCTGGATGCAAAATCTAAGAAATTTATTATGCTTTCAGATAGTAGTCACTTAGTACTTTCTATTATCTTGTACACTAAAAATGATGATGAGACTCTCAAGATTTGAATCAAACTTTGCAAACTTCTTTTTTTAGTTGTTAATCAGTAGATTTAGCTGAACAGTTTTGATCAAGAAATTGCATTGTGATCATTGTAGGTTTGGCTAGTCTTTTGGTTTTATGGAAAAGGGAAGACAATCCCAAGATTAATGGGCAGTCTGGGTGACAGCCACCAGGAATGAAGTCAGCAGAACTGAAAAGTGACTGGGGGGCAAAGTAATTCTGGTGGTAGGAGTTCACAAGTGCCAACTCACAGACCACTTCCTCAAAATGACTCAAAAATGACAGACCACTGACTCAAATGAGCATTGAATGCTGGGGCCTTAATTCATTAAAATGTGTGAATAGTGTAAAGTTTTGATGATAGGGGAACCAGCCTTTTGTGGGGTACCACCCAGCTCCCTGGTTAGCAGAAACTAGAATCAAAAATTGAAATACCTTCCCTCAGTGTGTGAGTTGGTGTTGCTCACTTGGTAATGAGCATGAGTTCAGGACAACAAAAAGATGAACACTCTTTATCCATTATTTGTGACCAAAGAACAAGCAAAGTTAACATTTCCATTCAGTCCAGCCTTCTCATACAAACAGTCTCTTTTACCAGTTTCCAATATTAACTTCATAAATTTCAAATTTTGCATCCAAATACTTACAAGATAGAAATAAAAGGTATGGAATTTGCATGAATCATTTTGTCCAAACCTCATAGTGTTTCAAAAATATAAATGTGCATTTACGTTTCTTCAGTGTGCGCATTTCTTCAGAAAACTCAGATCTACAGTGGTAAGCAGAATCAACTTGTTTTCCTGGATGCAATAATAAAGTTGATAAGCTCATTCTAACAATTCCATATCACCTACACTTATTTAAAAGGGAAAAGAAAAACAAACGTTCACAATGTATTTTGAGATATGTTGAGTTATGTTGCCATTTGGCTTCACAGGTCCTACAGGATATATATTTATTAGATAAACAGACCAACAGTCTGACTTTTCCACATATGGCACTTTTGACAGTACTGCAATGCTGTAGGGCTGGCAGATGGAGCAATTATATATTTTCTAGCTAGGAAGTAACCTTTAAAGTAAGACTCTAATGTAGCATAGAATATGGCATGATTTAAGAAATGTCTACTTGTGCTCTTACTAGATAATAACTTCCAGAGTTATAGCTATTGGATTATTGAAATTAATTTGCTCTAATTAATATGTCTATAAAAGCATCTTCTGACATTCAGCTATGACATATGTGAATATATCAGAGTAGGATTGTTTGATGAACAACAAATTGTGGATTTGTATTTTTTTTTAATTAATACAATATATAGCTTCATTTTGCCATTAAGGAATAAGAAATATGAAAAAAGAAATCAGCAAAGCCATTTTAGAACAGCCAAATTTTAAAATATTTCCTAAAAAATAACATGAAAGTGATTTGGTGTTTTTTGTTTATTTGTATTGCTTTTAGTTTAGTAATTGTTATAAACAGTAAAACATGCATAATTTAAAGAAAATATTCAGAACATATTCAAGCTGTGTTGAAATACCCACTCTCTTATAGATCTGTTTTTTTCATATTGCAGTCTGTGACTTCCAGAATTTTTCATCAAGAGTTTTATTTACTGAGATGTTTACAGTACTCTGGAGTTTTGTCCTTTGTGGTATGTACCTCAGCCTTCAACCTGATATCTTGTGTTTCGCTGTTTAATGATGTAATCCAACCAGACAAAAACAAAGGGAAGAATGCTACTGTGAATATATGAATGTGAATTGATCATTATGTAACATTTTACATTTTTCATTTAACTTGTAGTTACCAGGATATTACAAATAAAGCATTCAGCAGATTTATACTCAAGGTATGTCTCATGGCTTATTTGGTCATGACATTCAGGTATCTGTAGCTAACCTTGGATATTTGCTACTATTAAAAATTTAGCTTATGCACAAAAAAAACTGTCCTTGGAAAACACATTTGATTTAGAAATAAGAAGATGCAAGTTATTTACTGACTCAGGCATTTATATTATTAAATATTAATAATATTTATATTATTATACAAGCTTCCTTGTCATAGTGTAAGGTAGACCTTTGACAGCAAGAGGCTTGTACTATGGCTCTCTGAAATTCATGGTTAGATTAATATATCTATTAACAACATTATAGCTATTCATCTGCATGAAAGCAACAGTAAGGTTTTAATAAGAACTTAGCATAGTATAACATACACAATAAGTCTTTTTCACTTCAAATTYGATGATAAATTCACTGATAAAATAAGGAGGGGAAGGGGAAAATAAGTGATGAATACTTATGTTCATGCCTCATTAACCAAACAAATGAATTTCGAAATCTATAGCTAGGAAAGGTGAAGCAGACTTTAGAAATGTACTGGCAAAAATTCACAATTCCTTCCACAACATATCAGGAATAAACCAGGCTCTCACTTTTAATGAGGACCCACAACTTCTGATCTCCCAGATCCTGTATTGGTAGCTATATAAATTTACTCTCAGATTTTAAATTCAGTCAATAATACACCACAGAAATTATTATTCTTTTATATTATTTAAAGATTTTCACTCTTAAACAATGTGAATTAGAGGTGCTGAAAAATGAGAATGTACAGAAAAAAGATGTTTAGAATGTCAGTGATTGTATCAGTTTCCATTATCCCTCTTATTATCCCTCCTTATTTATTTGTCTTGTCTGCATATCTGTGGAGAGAGGTAAGGTAGTCTTTTCTTCCCTGAAGATGGCTGTCAGCTTTACATTCTGCCCTTAATTTTAAAGACAGGATTTGGTGCCATCTGTGTTTCTTCATGTGGAGACCAAATCACTGTTAGTAAGAATAATGAGGTTTATCTCTCTGCAGGAGCTAGAAGCATAAGGGTCAACAAGAGTCTATTCTGGGACTTGAGGAATATGTGTTGAAAAGTTTCTGTTGTCTTTTCCAAAATGCTCAGCTCCCAACCTGTTTTTAAAACCTTGTTACTCTTGCTTCTCTTGTTTAAGCATCACACATCACAATTAAATGGGTCTTTGCTAGGAGTTTCTACATGATTTCTTCTTGTCTTTTTCTTTTCCCTCTTGTATTTTTCCTGGTTCCTAACTAACTTATACTTTTCCTCATTTTTAAAAATCTTTTCTGTCTCTGTTTCTTCCTTTTCCTCTTCTACTGTCTCACTAGACACCCAGAGACTAGGAAATTCCTGCTATGGGGCATATAAACTATGCAGTCATGATTATTTTTCTAATACTTCCCTAAAAGTGTTACATAAAATCACAGAATCATTTAGGTTGAAAGACACCTCTGGAGATCATCTAGTCCAACATTTTCCTGCCTGAGCAGAGTCAGCTACAGACATTGCCAGAGACAGTGTTTAGTTGGATTTTGGGTGTCTCCAAGAGTGGAGACTCCATAACCTCTCTCAGTGTTTGACCACTCTCTCAGTGATGGAGTAGTATTTACTGTTCAGATGGAACCTCATGTTTTTCAGTTCATGCTCCTTGAATCCATGCTCCTGTCACTGTGTACACTGAAAATAGTCCATCTCTCTTGTCCTTATCCTTTCCCATCATGTATTCCCAGACATCAATAAGCCTTTGTTTTTCCATCCTGAACAGTCACAGTTGTCTGTCCCCTTTACCATGCAAAAAATATAATAAAATGAAAGAGCCGGATTCTGAACTGAATAGATTCAAACGTAGTTGAAGTAAACACTTATAACTGTGACCATAATTAATCAACTGAAACAATTTAGAGTGTTGAATGATTTATTTTAAATCAATGGATTTGTCCTGGAAAAGGTCTTGGCTGCTCATAAGATACTTGGAACAATGAATATTTTAATTTCAGCATGTTCAATATTTAATGTCTTGTTGAAGTAAAATTTTCCACAGCTATTGAAACTTGACTCTCCAAAATTTGGCCACTTGCACTTTGTAAGTGTGAGCATGAAAAAATGTACAGTAAAAATTATAGCAAAAAATAAAACCAAGAAATCTTAAACCAATCAACGCTATTTTTACACTCATTTTATTTCTTCTTTTCCCATTCTCTACTGAATTGTCCTTTACTTCTCCTCTGATATGTTCTGATACTACTCAACCCATGCATTTGATTTGATTTGATATATGTAAGACTGTCTTGGGAAATACTTTTCATTATTCTTTTAAAAAATACTTAATTTAAAAAAATAACAATAATGAACTTTGATATCACCTTGATTTCCCTATGATACCTCTTGACATTAAAGGGACCACCTCCAGATTGTATGTCCAGAAGTGTGCCAATACAGATCCCATACCCGTGAAGGTCTGCAATAAATCAAAGGGCTTCGTGCACATGCAGTTTAGCAAAGGCAGTGCTCTCATGATGTCTTTCACTCCCAGCAGGAGGATCAAGCATGTCTGTGARAGTGTAATATCTGTACACAGGAATTCKTCTTCTCAAAAYAGGCAGAGGATGAACAACACTAAGAATAATAAATGAGTTTTCCCACCCTGGTGTTCTTTGCATTCCCAGTTGCAAAGTCACTTGAGCAAATTTACTGTCTGCTGCACCATTCTTCCACTTTTGACTCTTTCCTTCCAGCAGTAAGCATACCAACAGATGCTTTTTATACTCTCTTCAGAATAATTAATTAGTAAAGCAAAGACTAAATAGTTTTGTAGGAAGATTGGTTTATGGGTGTGTTAAGTACTTTACAGCTGGAGGCTGCACATGCTTATTGGAGATTGAAGCTTCTAATAGGCACTATAAGTGCTTCCCCATAATTTGTTACTTTTAAATTACTTAACTGTTAAGAACTACTCTTGTTTGGATAAGTTTGTTTCAAAAAGATGGGAGAAAGTGCACAGATTTAAATCCAGAACCTTCTCTTTTGTTTCAGTCATTACTTACTAAATAAATATTCTCTGCAGTACTTTAATAGCGCTGATATGTATTTCCATGGAAGTGATAGAATTGTATAAGATTAGCTCACACAGCTCCTGCATTACCAGAAGTTTCTGCAAGACACTTAACTTTTTAACTGCATCACTTCAGAAAATGGCAGAGTACCATGTAAATGGCATCTCTTAGGAAACCGTAATTACAGAGTTGTTGAATTAAATTCAGACATGTTAAGTATCACATACATTTTCTTGGAAGAAAGCAGCAGTAAGAAAGAGCTTACTTTCTAGTCTTTCAGTTTTTTGTTGTTTCCCTGTTACAAGCAGGCTTAAGGAAGCAGAAAATGTTCTTTTATAGGTATCATATAAATAGAGAGCTCATCTGTTAAGTCAGAAAAGCCCTTATTAATGTGGCGGCTCCATAGCCTGGGTGCACACATATGTCATCTCATATGACAGGGCATTGCTTACTGAACAGCCTTCTGGCCTCAGACATATGTCATTTCATATAACCAAACACACAGGGCTAGTTCAAACAATGCCTTCTGACAACAGGTATGTATTCAGGGAAATAGCTATTAACATAGTGCACAAATACTGTAATGTCTGTGTCTGGTGTCTACAAAGGAGAGAACTTTTTGCCTGTAATATTTCCATTGATCCTTTAAATATGTCATATATTTACTTCTGGTTGTTGAGATGTGTTGCTACGAYGTGGTAGGATATGTTACAACTTTAGAGAAGCTGTATCTTTCCAGCTTGAAGTGCTGGGTGGTGCAGAATGGGTAGCAGAGCAGAAGATGGACTACAAGTGATTTTATTATTTCCCTTTTCAAATTGTCAAGAAAAATCCTGGACTTTTTTTTTTTCTTATCTTCTAGAAGTATGAGGTTTAATTCTCTGTTTATGTTCTACTCGATATATGTATCTCTTATACTCTGTCTTCAATTATGTTGAAATTACACAATAAACTCATGCAATGTTTTTKTTTTTAAAAGTTTTTTATCCTGAAGCTTCATGCACACACAGAATGGCACATTGTTAACTCTTTTGATAATGTCCTTTACTGTCAGTTTGATTGTTGTTGGGTTTGTTTCTTTGTTTGTTTGTGTGTTTTTGTGGGTTTGTTTTGTGTTGATTTTTTTTTCTCTACATGTTAGTGTTGTTTTATGAAACAGAGAAAGGAAATTTTCAGTTTGCTTCCCTTGTCTTGAACAAGGAAAAAACTTAAATTTTGGTTTGGGGCTCTTTTGCATAAGAAAACTATGAACATTGTGCAGCTGTTTCTTTTGCATTTTAGCCACAGAGATCATGCTTACTGTCTCACATTTAAGAGGTAGTTAATTTATTATCTATTTCAAATGTTTGGAACTCAAACTTCAGTCACTTGTTTATATACCTGGAGAGTGAAAAGAAGGGTTTATTTACCTAGATTTATGGAAAGCTATTGTGAACTGCTAAGCAGAGATGTGTAAATTGTATTTTCTGCCAAAATCCTTGGTAGAATATAGCTAAGATAGATAAAATATTTTAAAGGATTTTTAGACTGAAGAAGTAACAGTTCTTTAACATACTTTCTATTCTTCCAAATAATTATTATTACCATTACTGTTAATAAAAGAGTCTTGAATACAAATTTAATTACTCTTACTTTATTCCCCTTTCATAGTCAATAAAATTTTATCTACAGCAAAAGCACCATTTGCCGTATGAACTTAGTCATTTAAACAGTTTCTCTTATTTGCTGGTGAACAACAGGGGCAGAAAAGATATACTGTAAATGTAATTAGAATATGAAAAAAACAGATTAAATAGATTTTTCAATGGTACATAAATGTTGTTGCTCCTAACCTGTGAAACTGACTGTGCTATTTGGGGTGACCTAAAACTGATATTGAGAAACAATGTAAAATGAACAATTTGATGAAAAAGGATAATAATATATAGGGAATCACAATAAAAATCTCTAAGAAATAACAAAAAAAAAAATCAAATGAACCCTGCCTTCTATCCTAAGGTAGTCATCAAACATTAAYTTCTCTGTCATTAACCTAAAAACTAAAAACTTATGGAAAAGTCACACTTTTATTTTAAATACTGATATTCATTTGGTATTTGTGAATCTTTATTGGTATTTGAAAAACTGCCAAGAACATTACAGTATACGACAAAAGATTGAATATGCTCTTACTTAAATTTATTATGCAAAGATATTTAAAAATAAAGGATTTTTTCTTTTTATATTTTAAATTTTAATATTCTTACTTGAGTTGTGTCTTAATCAAGCAAGTATTCACATAAACACATAGTGATATTTAAATAATAAAATCTTATTGATTAAATATTTTGGAATGATATAATACTGAAAACTAAAAAAAAACTTCCCATGTATATTGAGACACTGATAACAGCCAGTTATAATTTAATTGTTTCAAAAAACATTTTTACAATAAAAGGAAATTATTAAAACTAATAAAATATTAACCATTATATTTTTAGGTCGAAGATAATGTGCTTACAGAGGATTATAATTAAAGGAGCTCTCTATTTATGGGACTTTATGAGGAGCAGAACTAACAATTTTTTCTAGAAGTGAAACGCTCAGATTTTAGTTTCTGTTGCTATTTAATCCAAATATCTTTTAAAGCTTTATAAAATAAAAGCTTTATAAAAATATTAGGTACACTTGTACTGGAAATAACTGTTACTCTTTAAATGAATCGGGGCAGTTGAGACCAGTTAGTTGGAATTCCTTTATCCTTATGGAGCTGAATGTCTTCATTCACAACTTGACAAGAATAAAGAAAAGAATCTTTTTTTTTTTTTTTTAAATCAATTACAAATGTATGCAAATTGCCATCACCCTTGTCCTCTTTTTTTTTAGTAACTTGGTTATCTGTCTCTTCTTTTTGAAATATACTGTTTCCTCATTGAACTTGACTTCTCTTTTCATGCAGTGAATCACTTCTTCAGGCCATTTGAAAATACAGCCTCAAAACAGAAATATTAAAGAATTTCATCTTACAAATGCACTGTCAAAAGGATGAATGTGGTAACTCTGATGGCTCTGCATGGCTTTGGAATCTGCTGCTAGTTTAAGGAAATGAAGGGGAGAGGCGAGTATATCCTGCTTAACAATAGACAAGCTTTTTATTGGAACTGGTATAAAACTTTGGGTTTATGCTGCTCTTCTACAAAGATTCAAGTCATATCACAGGAGCCTCACSTAACAAATAATTTTTAGAGAAAAACAGAATAATATGCACTTTATAAGAAAGATAGGGAAGGACAATGCCATACAGAGATAATTGTGTGTATGGATTTCCAATATTTTCATGTTCAAATTTATATGAGACAAATCTTGCAAATGTTAAAATTTTGTAATTTTTTTACCACATTTATTTGCGCATTTTCCCTACTGTCAATTCAAACCATTCAAATACATTAATTTCATTTTAGGCTTTCAGGGCTTTTATCGCTGTATGTAGCACAAATTCTATTATTCACACAGGAGAATGAGTTTATTTTTCACGTGGTTAGAAAATTGACCTTCTTCCTTAGTCTTCCTGTTACCAAATCTTCAGAAATTCGRAAAATCTTGGTTGGCACTTAAGAAATTTATATACAGCCATAAATTTATGTGTTAATTTTTGTTTAGAAAGTTGTAGAAAATTTAATAATTAAGAGATTTGTCTTCAGGGGAATATTTCTGCTGCAATCAGAAAAAAAGTATATAAAATAAACTGGTGAGAACTCATAAAGGACAATTAAATCATCCAATACTGGAATTTTGAAACTGATTCAGTATTTTTTAAGAACATGACAGAGTTGTATTATAATAAATGAAGGTTGTAACTATATTTCCTCTTGATTCTATAACATTTTAGCAATATTTTCATAATGCTTAAATGGAAAAAAACAAAATCCACTTTTGTCTTAATGATGTGGCATATTGGCTTTAAGTAAAATATTAATTTGAGGAAACTTTGGCTTTCCAGTATAGAGGAAGATCAAGAATTTATTTGTTAATTATAAAACGTAAATGACGTTCTTGCCACTATCTGACTTTAATTATGCTGCCCGACTTTCTGGAAACTTGTGATTTAAAACACCTACTCTAGCACCAGAACAAGAAAACTTTGAGAATGACAGTTCAGAAACATTCATGGGGGCAGATGTACAACATAATTAACATAATGACTAACCTGAGTTAATGCTAAGTTTAACTTTACTTCACATAAATGTAAGTGAAGTAAACAGCTTTTCTCTGCAGATGAGCAAGAATTAAAGCCCTTCCTACCTTATGCTCTGTTGCCTGCAGGTGTTTTAAAAAGATGCTGGTACATAAATATCAGTGTTATCATGTCTCCCACTGAAAGCAAGGATAAAGTATGATGTTGAACCACTATCATCTAAATGTCTTTTCTATGTAGTCAATTGTTAGTGAAAGTTTGATTTAGATTTGTTCTATTAAAGTCTTTTGGGGTGTCAATTAATATCCTTAATAGATTTCCTTTTAGATTGYACAAAATGAAAGGATTGTAATGACAAAAAGAGGGCAAGAAGGCAAAAGGGCTTCATAAAAGTGAGTGGAAGGTGAGGTGAAAGGCCATGAGAGCAATCCATTAATGTTTCTTCCCTTGCTCTCAGAGCCCAGCATACTTCCTCTTAGCTGGCTATTCTGCCAGCTTTCAAACACATATCTTCAATGCCTACATTTAGTATTGTTAGCATAACTGAGATTTGTCTTCAATTGTAAATGTGTTTTAACTTTGTGAGAAGGATAGAAATATTMTTGAACTCTCTTAAGACCATCACTACCTGGAGTGATGCTGCAGAAGCAGAAGAGAAGACAGATAATCAATATTGTCACAAGAACCAGTAAATACTAACTGGTCACAAATTAGTGAGAACAACAAAATAATATTATTCAGAATGATAAAAGATATATTAAAATATATTAGAGGAATTCCATTAAATTCATGACTATGAGATCAAACAAAAAGAATTATGCAACTAGTTAGCAGAAAMAGCTATGTCCTGGAATGCAGCATTGTTACAAAGAAATGCAGTTAATGTCATGAAATGTTGTATTAGCTGAACTGCTGAGTATTCTAGTAAATACTTCCAAAATCTACAGGGTACAAAAGTTAAGACACTGAAAAACTCTGAAGATCAAGGCTCTTCATGTGTAAGTAATTTCATTTCAGACTGTCTTTTCCCACTTCCCATTTTGGACAATCCAAAATTTAGGTATTTTTTTGTAACACTATTTCTTTCAGATAACTGTTTWAATTAGGCTTGTAATGTGCATTTTCAYACCACMTGAATAAATATTTACCCATCTTTCATCATATTGTCATATTGTTTTGTCTTTTTAGTGAACAGCAAAAAACAGAATCCTTGAGGGGAAAAAGAGTAACTTTGAGGAAAAAAAAAATCTGTGTTTTTGTGTGTCTCAGAATTTTTTTTGAATATTGCATGTAATTACTATTAATCTCCTACATTTTCAGCTAAATCTTTCAGCCTCTGGTAAAGACTTTTATACTTTGATGTTCATCAAAGACCTATAGAGACTGATAAAACTTCTGGTTGATCTTTTGTGGTTGCTCTCATATGCCCACTTGTGTGTTTAAGGAGAGGAAAGGGAAAGAGAGGGACTCACAGCTTAATTTTTATAATGGTCTAGCTTTTCATTAATAATATTTTCCTTAAATTTTTCTTATAACAGTTCATTTTGTGAGTACAGATGCATTTGCATTGATGCCATAAAACTTTCTGAATATTGGTTTTAAAGAGACTGATTTTCCTTACTTAACAATAAATCTTGATGTTTTATTGATTTTTACTCTTCAGTCATGTCTCTCCCAGTGAACCACATTTGGGCATAGGAAAAAAAACTGGTAAAACACAGATTTTCAAAAATTAAATACTTAATCCAATTGAACCTCTTAGATGAATAAATATGACCACATCAGAAAAGGCCATGGGCCTGGAAAAAAATTTTGAATATGAAGTTGTTCTTCAATAGTGTAACTCAGCATTCTATAAATCTGTAAGTTTATTGAATTTCAACATCATGATACAAAYGTGATCTTTCAGATAATCCAGCTGAATTTGTAGTGCCAAATTATTTGTCTAGTTGGTGAAATGGTACATGGAAGCTCACTGATTTGCCACTTCACAACCTCACAGTGGCAAACCATAAGGAGTAGTACTGTTGTACAGGTGCYACCAAAAAGAGATTTCAGGAAGAATCACTAAGTAGAGCAGACTCTGTGTGGTACATGATATTGCCCTGTATTCTTCATTACAGAATTGCATATTTTGCACTTTGTAAAGGAAATGAMAGATTCCTTAAGTCGTTACACCATTGGAAGTAGCCACTCACTTAGATGGTCTTGAAAACCTAGTCTACTRTTTATCATTTATGTATTTCTTATAAGCAAGTTTAAGGGATATTGTACTGGACTAAAGATGTGCATTCATTTACATATAGCTATTTTCTTATTATTTGATAGGATGCACTGATAATAGTCTTTCTGAACTTTTCTTGCCTGAAAGGAGTTTATATCTTAATAAAAACTGATATTCTCCACTTTTGTACCAGATTTGTGTTGGATGGAGTTCACTTCCTTCATAGCAGCCCATATGGTGCTGTGTTTTGCATGTGTGTTAAAACAGCGTTGATAACACACCGTATTTTGGCTGTTACTGAATATTCCTAGCACAACATCAAAGCCTTCTCCCCACTCTGCTTTCAAAGCAAAATGACTGAGGAAGGGCATGAGATTGTGAGGAGACATAGCTGAGACAGATRCCCAAATTGACCAAAAGGATATTTCATAACATATGATGTCCTTCTCAGCAATAAACCCTGAGGGAAACAGGGAGAAAGAAAGTATATTCATGGATAATGTTGCTTGTCTTCCCAAACATCACTTCCCAGGGAGAGGCATTCTTAATATATAGGAAACTTCTCAACTRAATGTTTGAAGTGTTGGTAATGTGTGAATTTTTTTACAGTCATCTATCATTTTGTGGAGTTCATAAATACAGAAATATTCATTCAGGTTGAACTCTTTGGCAGAGAAAAAACTGAGCAGTTATATGATATTTCTGTGTTAGTCTGAAGCCACTTGAGCTGAATACAGGCCCTAAGGAATGAAGAAAACAAACACTTTAAAGTCAAAGATATATGTGAAATAGGAATTKTCAGAGCTGCAATAAATTAAAATTTGCAAAACATATTGACAATTGCTAAGAAGTCACTGATGACAAAAATAATATTGACAAAAAACAACCAGACAAGGTAAAGGAAAGAGGAGTTTTCATGGTAAAAATGGAAATAAAAAGAATGGACTTTTGTGTTAAAGGCAAAGTAAGTGTTACACATAAGTCTTTGTGAAGGACTCTGAAACGTTCTGCATGATCAGAGGCCAAGTATAGAATGGAAATGGAAGTATGAATATGGAAATTTCCATTTTTGAAGTGAATGAAACATTCAGAGAGCTCCATCTTCAGATGCAGTTTCATCCCCTGTGCAACTCTACCCCACATTTGATCTGCTGCTCCCTAAATAGTGTTAAGTGCAATACACCCCTCTTTATATTGTAACCTAACAAGACAAGCATCTGAAAGATAAGAATGTGGTGGGGAAGTGCTCAAGGGCTTTCATTCTTTCTGAGGATGTGCCTGTTTGTGTCCTAATGCACTCAAATTGTGACAATTATATTACCTATGTGCACAAAGAAACTGGCACATGAAACTGCAGGTTTCTTGAGAATATTCATAAACCAAAGAAGTCAAACTACAGAATTGATCTCTATGAAGAGTAGCTGAAATCAMTTGGTCTGTTCARCCTGGAGAAGAGGAAACTGAMGGGAGACCTCATGGCAGTCTACAGTTTCATTGTGAGGGAAAGAGAAGTAGAAGACACTGGTCTTGTCTCTTGGGGACTGGGTGACAGGACCTGAGGGAATGGCTTGAAGTTGTGTCAGGGGAGGTTWAGGYTGGATATTAGAAAAAGGTCCCTCACCCAGAGGATGGGTGGGCAATGGGACAGGCTCCCCAAGGAAGTAGTCACAGCCCCAAACCTGGCAGAGATCAAGAAGTGACCTCCCAGGCACATGGCGTGACTCTTGGGAATAGTGCTGTGCAGGGCCAGGCCTTGGACTTCAGTGATAAAGAAAATTTACTATATGCTGGAAAAGAGCCTAGATGSATGAATTGATCACTGAAAAATTGTAACATAAAAATTTTATTCATCTGTGGAAAAAGCAATACATCAGTATCAGTACTTCAAGTTGAAGCAGGCAAATATCAGTGAAAAAAAGCCTAATGAAATTCCGTGTGAAATATTTAATGCAATTCTGGGTACTCCTTTCTAGAAGGATGTTATGAAATTGAACTAGGCACAAAGCTATTCAGAGTATAACAATGTATGAAAGAATACATTGAGCCCAAAAGCAGAAAGTCTAAATGGTAAAACAGGAAAAAGGAAATARTATCTATTAATATATTTAAGATAGGAATCACTACACTAATCAGTTCTAAAGTATTCACCAAACAGAAAAGCATAGAAAAAACCAAAATCAAATCACATCTAAGGCATTAATTGATTAGAATTATGATTGGCATCATGATCTGTGATCTTTTATAGCCCGTGTAGAACACTGGACCAGAAAATCTTAAGTTCGTAACTGTTTCTTAGGATGTCTGGGTGATCTATCAGGTGGCACTTRAGTAGTGTGAGTGCACTTCAGTCTCGAAGTTTGTGCATTTTTGTTGCCAATTGGCTGTATGCYTTCAGTGAGATYTGTACTCTTCAGCGCTCTGGATTTGGTAAAAAAATTATCACGCATGAAAACATGAGACCTAAAACTTAGTAGGAAACAGTATTAAGGCAAAATTCAGACAGAAAATTATTATTCTTTTGATAGTCAATTGTCTTATTCAAAAAGTAAGATGAGCAAAATGAAAATAAAATTTTGATTGGTCTATTCTAACCTAATCAATATTGAAAATGTTAAAAATTAAAATCTAAGCAGTTTTCCATRGTTAAAATGACTTGCAGTCATTATTATGATTTATACCATCTTGCTGCTGTTTTCCATGCATGTGAGTAATTACTATTAGCAATTATACACAACTAAACTTTATAACATTAAATACTCAGAAATGGAAAATATTTTCCCCACACTACTGCTAATGTTAAATGTCTCACCGTTTTTGGGGTAGGAAATCTGTTAGGCAATAATTTACGCTTATTGTCAAGCCACAAATAAACCTGAGAATAGAAGACAAAACATTATGCCARTAAGATAATGTACAACGTACTGTGAAATTTTAATAAAATATATCTCAACTGAAAATACAGCTATCTTTCATCTTCCATGTTATTATTTATCCATAATACACATAATTAACTTTTTTTTTCTGCAAACACTGGCAATTCTAAATGAAATATTGAAACTTAAAATCTATTAATAAAAGAAAGGAGTTTTAATAGATATTCCAAGATAGTCAATAGAGGATGYTCCTTTTACTTAATGTCTTTTTACTATTAAATACATATGAATGGTAAAGTCACATTTAATAATAAAGCAGGAAGTTACCTTTCAGACAGGGCAACATAGGTTGTTCCCTGGTGAAGCTTAGGACAATGGTATCTCACAAAACTGAGACATATTAGCAGTATTTCTGAAATAATACAATTTAAAGACAGGAAAATAGTAATGGTCTGGAGAGCTGAATGATTCAATTTTTTATGTTTATACTTCCCGTACATTTTGTATTTATATCCAACCTTAGATTTATGTAGAGATTGGGAAACAAGATGCTGGTAAGCAACCCAGCAGAAAAGGATCTAGTAGTCATKGTCAATGGAAGCTGAACATGAKCCAGCAGTGCACTGGCAGCCAGGATGGCCAATCCTGTCCTGGTGTACATCAGGCTGGGCAAGGGAGGGGATTGTCCTGCTCTGTTCTGCACTGGGGTAGCCTCACCTYGAATGCTGGGSACACTTTTGTGCACCATAATAAAATAATACCACTAAACTATTAGAGAGTTTCCAAAGGACTGCACAAAAGAATGCAAATGGCCTTGAGGGGAATCCATATGAGGAATGGCTGAGGTCACTTGGTCTGTTCAGCCCAGAGAAGAGGAGACTGAGGGGAGACCTCATGCCAGTCTATAGTTTCCTCATGAGGGGAAGTGGAGGCACCAACACTGAGCTTTTCTCTGGAGCGGCCAGTGACAGGACTTGAGGTAACAGCATGAAGCTGAGTAGGGAAATGTGTAAGCTGGATATTAGGAAAATCTTCTTCACACAGAGGGCAATTGGGTACTGGAATGGGCTCCTCAAGGAAGTGGTCAYTGCAGCAGCCTGACGGACTTCAAGAAGCTCTTGGACAGTGTTTCTCAGGTACATGGTGTGATTCTTTGAGTTGTCCTGTGCCAGGCCAGGCTGGACTTGATGATCCTTGTGGGTCTTTTTCAACTCAGGATATTCTATAAGTATACAATTCTATGATTTTCGATTGCTAGTCTTCCAGATACCACCCCTCTTATTTCCTTTAGAATGTGAAAACTCCTTCACATCTACCTTTCAGTGCTTAGAATTGCAATGTCTATACTTCTGTGCCTTCAGCAGGGAAAGTAAGCACAAGCTGTAAGTAAAAAGGGATGACAKTTTTCCACTAAAAATGATTTTGACAGGAAATTGTATTTGTAACAGAACAAAGTGTTTTCATTGAACCACTGCAGAGATGAAAATGATGTTTTTTGGCAGTTTGCTAGATTTCACTTTTTTTTATAGGATAGTAGGATAGCA
Source organism: Alauda arvensis (assembly GCA_902810485.1). NCBI lineage: Eukaryota > Metazoa > Chordata > Aves > Passeriformes > Alaudidae > Alauda > Alauda arvensis. The sequence goes on along the minus strand of CADDXX010000268.1, from coordinate 659,697 downwards.
CTGCCTTTCCAAAATTTGCTTTTGGAGCCTTCCAGCTTCTGAATATATTATATTTTSAGGGTTTTTTTTTTTYYTTTTTTTTAAATTGGTRCTTCATTCCTTACAGTTCCATACTAAATCTCATGGTGAGTAGTTGGAAGAAGGTTAAAACAGATTTTTGAATTGTGGCCTGCATTATGCACCGGCTTAATGAATATCTTTATGTTATCAACAAATAACTTTTTTCAATTAGCAATAGTCATGTTTACCGTTTTGGTTTTCCAAACCTCGTTGTCCTTTACTTGACTTGTGYTAGATAAAAGAACACTAATTGAATCACTGTCCCACTTTGCTAAGCAGCGTTACAATTTCAGCAATTCAAAAAGAGGCTCCATTATTTTCTTAGCTGCCTTTATGTTAAATCYCAGAAAGGTAGACAGTGCTGACCAAATAGAAAATAATGGATTCAAAATTAAACTAAGCATTTTTACAAAGAAATGTCATAACACGTAGCTTGAAATGGAATGAAAAATGCATAAAAAATATGCAGCCCCAGTGACATCCAGAGGATCATCCAAGAAGCTTTAATTTACATATTTTTTGTCCTTGCAAAAATATTCCCTCTCCTTTGACAAGGACTCTTAGAAAGTTACATCTAAAGACTACATGAAAAGCGGCTTTAAAGTCTAATTTATTGATGACTGAGCAGCCTGTGTTCAAAGCTAGAGATGCAACTATCAACAACCACAAATACTATGCCATGTAAAGGATTTGTATATAAAGACAAAGCTCAACCAGAATGTCTTGATTGCTGGGCTTTCTGGAACTATTTTGTGTAGCTAAAGGTGTTTAACTGTAGTTTGACTGGTACAATGCTATAACAATGTTATACCTCAGTGCAGACCTTCTGGATTTTTGGTTCCCTCTCTGCTAAAGAAAGAATATTTTTAAGGACTTGTAGTTAAAAACATCAGTGGCTATTGAAAAGTCTGTTAACTCATCCCATACTTCCTCTTCTCTCAGCCAGCACCGGACTATAGTCCTCCAAACATTCATATCCACCTTTGTGTGCAGTCTCCTCCAGAAACTGTCCCTTATTCCTAAGAAGTTTTTACTCAATTTGTTACTGTTGCACTTCCATATAAGCAAATGTCAGTACAAATTAGCATTTAATAGTGTACATTTGGCTAACTACCACTGTTTAGAAAGTAAATGAAATATATGTACAAAASAAGTCATCCATAAAATGAACTGAAGCTCATCAAACTTCAGGGGACTGGGGGATCTGGTCAAAGGAGACCATGCATGGGTTKTGTTCTCCTCAATCCCTTCAGTAACAGGGGTGAATATGGAAAGGAACAGCATAACTGGACTGATTAATATATGGTTTAGATGATAGAGCTTATAGGTGGAAGTCTGGTTTTTTTTTCATGGTGAAGTTTACACAGCACCAACAGCAGCTGACAATGAATGTGGTCCACCTGCCTCTGACAGAGGGCAGGGCTGATCAAGAGGGCTTTAAATTAGGTTTGGAGAGGGATGGGAATATGGTCAGACCCACTGAAGAACAGCTGAGGTGTGTCATACCAGTGCTGGAGCTGAAATTGGCAGCCCATCTGAAATGCATCTACACCAATCCACACAGCATGAGTAACAAACATGGTAAAACCATGGTTCATCAGGGAATTGGCATAGAAGTTGCTAACACAGAAATGTGGTGGATGGCTCTCAGAACTAGAGTGCTGCAACAGATGGTTATAAACTCTTTGCACAAGACAGGCAAAGCAGGAGAGGTGATGGGGTGGTCCTGTATGTTARGGAGTGTTTTGATCATATTGGAATCAAAGATAATGATGACAAGGTTGAGTGATTGTGGGTAAAGATCAGGGGAAAGCTCAGCAGGATGGGTGCCCTGTCTGTTACAGACCACCTAACTAGAAAGTACAGGCAGATCCTGAAGTCTACAGGAGGCTGGCAGAAGTCCCGCGATCATCTTTGTACTTATGAGGGACTTCAACTTGACAGATGACTCTGTTGGTRTTACTGTGGAGAATCTCCAAGAAAATCCTAGAATCTCCAAGAAAAGTAATATGAGGATAGATAATTTTTCAGGATGAGGTAGCTAGTAACTTTGGTTCATTTACTGTCCTCCTTTTTGAGATTTCAATAGTATTTCTAACCTAGAAGGCTCCATATATTTTTTTTCCTAGGAGTGCCTTTATTTTGTTATTCAATACCACTGCAGTCTGGTGATTGAAAGAAGACTCTGGGAAACACACCATATATTATAAGCACCAGTTTGTAATTTGCAAATTAATCTCCCTTTCAAAACATTTTTGAGGATAAGACTACACTCTTATTTAAAGGTAAGAGGGTTCCACTTTGAATCTGATTTTTAAGGGGAGACACCAAAAAAGAAGAAAGCACTCCTTAATTTATCATCTGTTCTGTAAATGACAAAGAATACGTAATATTATGAAAAAATATATTCAAGCAAWGGAGATATCAGAAATGTGAGATCTGAGTATATTAAATAGCTGACATCTACATAAGAGGAGCAATTATTAGAATGTCAACTTCTGAGCACCCATACAGGCTAGATTCAAAGAGTTACTTTGAGAATATAGCCTGTGAAGATTGGGAAGATAATTGCTTAAAGAACAAAACAAAAATCCCTAGATGTCTTTAAAAATTGAGTACTCTCCATGTGAATCTTGTAACTGTTCTGACATTAATAGCCAATGTCCAAAAATTTATAGTGGTAGGGTACAGTCTTTACTGCATTTATTTACATTGACTCATTAATTGYTACTTAATGGACTGCTCTTAATGTAGTGGTATGTTATTTCCTATTAATAATTCTGATAGCCTAATCAGTAGTCTATCTGTACTAACTGTTCCACACAAAACACCACTCAGGWGAGATAAAATACGAAGGGAGGGGTTACATCACAGTGATAGAGTTGTACCTTAATTGCAGATGACTTCTGAAGCTACAATTCTACAGGAACAGACAGAAATTTATACCTGTATCAATATAAGGAAAAATGCTGAAGTTCCCTATTYGTAATTAAAACTTTGCAGTATCCTGCTTTTAGAGTCAACAACCAGTTGAATTRGATTCTGAAGTCACTATGGCACAATGAGGAGCCCAGTTCTGTTTTTCATAAGTTCTTATAGAGAAGTGAGTGTATTTCCTGTGAAAACCTAACCATRGGGGCAATAAATAGATCTATTAAGAATACTATTACTCCTACATTAAGTTTCATGGCTTGTCATTATCTAATGAACAGCAAATGTTTAAAGAGATATTGCGGGCAGCTTTATAAATAAAGAGGAGGGTTGCGGGKGGAATAGAAAAAAAATAATTTAGGAATTTATGAATTCTTTTATTATAGGATAACCTGTCATTAAAAGAAAAAAAGAAAAAGAAAAAAGAAAATAAAAACCTCRCCTGGAACAACAACARCAACAAATCACTGGAATSCTGTTATCTAGTTGAGAAAAATATTTGGGTAACTTCAACATCAATAACTGAATATGTGGATAGTYATTTAAAGAGTTGACAAAAAGACATACTATTAAGACAGACAGAAGCTMAACACACATGAGCAGAAATACTGGCTAGCCTATTTTAAGAAAGCTGAGGTAGTTCTAATTAATGAGATATGTTATTGAAACATTTAGGGAAACATAGTGATTAATACTTGAAGTATCTTGTGAAAATAGATCATTGACTTTTTAAATGACTTTTTTTTAGAGTATAAAATGCCTTTAACTGAAAATAACTCAGAAGAAGCACTATGTGTTGTCAATGATTCATTTTCTCTTGTAGTCACTTAGTAATTCCAGCTGTTACAGATGTTTCATTTGTGAATACTAAACAGTCTCTAACGTCAATGTCAGAAAATGCTGTTTTCATAATTATTTAAGTACTTTATTAAAGACTGAAAGATGACAAAAGATCAATTCATTTCTGAAAAACATACACAAACATCTCAGTATTTGCAAAATATTTTTAAATATTCTTTTTATTCACAAAAAAAAAGATAAAAATATTGAACACATTACATTACCCCACTCTTTGCAATAAAGTTGCACGATAGTAGGTCTTTGGAGTTTTGCATTCCTGAGAAAAAGGGTGGTACAGCCAATGCAATTAATGAGTTATCCTTAATTGAATTTATATTAACAAAGTTCAAAGTATACTATTAAACTTTCAGCAAAAGGGATATAAAAGCAGAATTCTGCTTTCTACAACAGTTTTTGGAAAGCTTTGTTGCACTGGGCAAATAAAACCCAACTTCAAGTATGACAAAAATTCTCACATTTAATCGCTTTTCTGATTTTTATTTACTATTCACGCCAACCACAGTACAGATATTCTTCACAGTGCATAACTAAAAAAGCACCATTAATCTTCTTCATAAAATATCTCTCTATAATCTTACTAGATGTAACTCTTTTAAGTCCATGTTTTATGATACTTTTTTCATTGTTACTACAGAAGTTTTGTGCTGTCTTCCTATAGCAATAAAGATGGTCAGTTACTGGAAACAGCAGCTCCTAGAGCTGCCATCAATTATTATTATGTATTATATTATGTATTCCTTCTAACAATATAAACTCATAATTTGTAAATTTGTTTGTATGTTTTATACATTTTCTGCTTTTTTTTCTCACTGTGTTACATAGTTCCCACAAACTGGAGAGGTAAAGCCTTTTGCTATTCAATCTCTTGAGTTATTAAAAATATTACAGGAGTGTTCTGTAGGGATTTTGTGTATCTGTAGTTTGGAAGTTTTGAGCTTACATGCATGTAAATATTCAAATTTATCATTATGATTCCCTTAGCCCTAGTTCAGGAGTTTTACTACATTCCTCTACATGGTTGCAATTTCAATGATATAAAACCCATTCCTTACTGATGCCATAMAAGGAAATCTAGGTGTATGAACAGAAAGCAAATGGCTCATTAATACTTATGCAGCTGGACTAATCCATTATTTCAGATTGTCTATTTCCATTGTAAAACAGTTGACTGGGCACTGGAAGTGAAAAGTGTTTCCTCAGAATGTGAGTCTTAACTAGACAGAATAGGCTGCAGTATCTAGAAAATTTGCAGAGCAATAGAAAAAAAGTCAAATTATTCAGATGCTGCATCTCTGTTGCTGGCATTCTGGTCCTGCTGTACTACATTAAGTATAAAATTAAATTTACTTCATTGAATACAATAGGGGATAAAACATATCGAAAGCCAAGCTTCTACTCAGCTTATTTCTTACCCTTTTTCTTCAGGAATATTTCCTGAGTTGTTTCACTTGAGGCATAGAAAAGGATTTTAGTTTTGGGTTTTTTTTTTAATAATTCATAAAATCAAAATAATAAGGGCATTTTTGAAAAATATGCAGAGAAATTGTAAAATTTTTATCACTATTTATGAAGGAAAGTTCACCTGCCTTTAACATTTTTAGCTGTATCTCTCCAATAATTAGTGGGTTGTTATTGGTGGAGGGATGGAATATGATATCTGYTTTCCAGAGGTAAATGAGAGTGGACTATTCTTAGATGAACTTTTAACATTTTTATAGCAACAAATTATATAGTAATCACCCCCATTTTACAAACAGTATGGTTTAGTAACTTCCTAGTAGCATAACTTTTTTTTGATAGCAATAGCTTAAGTGGTARGTGGCACCTGCTGCATCACAGATTCCCTTTGCTTCCAAACACTCAGTCACAACTATGCACCTGTTCCTCACCCCAATGAAGTATCCCACCCCAAGTACTTCTTGTCTTAATCTGAGAAACATTTTTGTAATGCTGTTTTCCCTTTAGAACTGCATTTTTCCCCTTTCTTTTTAATTTCTGGTCTGTTTTTCTGACTGTGCTGTCCCATACCCTCAGATGCTAGTTTAAGTTTCCCTCAGTGAGAGGCAGGCTAAGCTAAACTGAATTGCATTATATTTTCTATGACAAATGGACAGTTGCTGTGGATTAGGTACCAATGTTGATCTGAAGTGTTTCTTTTATCTATTGAACTTCTAATGCTGAGAAACCTTGAAGAATAATTATGTTGAAGTTGTGTAGACATTTATTTGCCCCCTTGAATATGAAAAAAAAATTTAATAGTGAGAAGGGGGAGTTTTTATTCCTTTAATTTTCCTGATAAATATCTAGTGCTTAGAACTAAACTTGAATTTTTTTTAAAAAATGTAAAAATTAGGATAGAAAAATCAACCAGCAGTTAAAAAGTAAGTATGTGTCTCTATTATGCAATATGGGTTACAAATATACTGAAGGTGGGATTTTTGAATTTGTCTAAATTGTAAAAAGAAGGATACTAAGGATAGATCAGACATCCAATTTAGGGATCTGTTGGTCAATAAAATAATTGTTTGTTGAATTAGACATTGYAATATCCAAAGAGAAATGCAACAGATAGTCAGGTCTTTCTTGAAGGTGAAATGGTTATTGCTTCCTCCCTAGGAGTACTGCATGACTCATTATTTTTTCAACACTGAGGCTAGATGTACACATTCTTCATCCTGAAGTACACCTTCATTTCTCTTACCAGACCAATTTTGATGTATTATGTGTGTACAATGGCAATTAAAGAGTATTTATGCTTCAAATTAGAAATGCAGAAAGTTTTCGGCTGTGCAACCAAAGCTTCAAAACAATCCCTGTTCCTATTCCATTGCCCTTATTTTAACTTCTTTCCCAGTTTTACTACAATTACTTTGTATTCATTTTCTTATTAATTAATTTAGTGATTTTCTAGTTACCTCTGTAAAATMCCTTCAGGTCCATGAATTAATCAACATGACAGTAAGAGAGACAAAAAGTCTTTCTATTTTACAGATGATAATTCTGAATTGACTTAATTTAAAAAATACTTATGAAGCCTAGGGAACAAAGTGAACTTTATCAGTACATTGCTGATCTTCAATCCCAGCAATGTAGCTGACAAATATACAGTAATCTTTTTCTGGTTTTTACTCTGTCTTACTTTATGTGGACATCTTAGGTCATCATTGCTTCTTTCACAAAATAGGTTGAGGCTGGAAAGTCATCAAGGTCACCTTGTTCRACCCCCACTTCTGTTCAGGTAAGGCCGTCTAGAGACAGTTGTCCAGGATTATGTCCAGATGGCTTTTGAATACCTCCACAACACCTCTTTGTAACCTGTGGTGTATGTTCATAACCCTCACAGTTAACGCTTCTCCTCTATGTTCAGATGGAGCCTCCCATGTTTCAGTTTCAGTGTCCATTCCCTCTGGTCGTGACTTTCTTGTGGCATGATTTTCTTGTTGTGTCTACAAACTGTAAATTTCACAGATGTAGATCATTTCAACTGTGATGAAATTACACATAGTACCCAATGAAGTTGTATTTTCTCTACTGCTGGTCTAAATTTGGTCCAGCAGCATCCTTTTTCTCCCTTATAATCTTCACTAGAGAAACTAGTCACTCTATTAAGAAATTCATATATCAAAGGAAAGAAATAGTTAAAATTGCTTCAGTTTACAAATCTTCCTTAAATTAATTACATGGACCTTAAAAAAAAGAAATTCTTTTTGTTGTCTACAGTTAACTTACAAATGTAAAGTAATAGGTGAATTTAATACACATACCTATTAAAGTAGCTAAGATAGATATCAATGCATTTGAAAAATACTTGGGGAAAAAATCATCTTCATTGATGTTACAGCAGATGGGTTTCTGCAAAAGATAAGAGCTCAGTTGGAAGCAGACCAGAGGCTATTTTTGACATCCTTGTTAGAGGGACAGATGATGCCACACTAACTCTTAAACAAAAATTCACTTAGCCTTGAGTGATGTTTAGTAAAAATCAATTTGGAGTTCAAATGAGTTCAATKAATGTATTTTATGTATGTGTTCAAGGTTAGAATTCTAGCTTTTCCTTTTATGTTGTGAATTTTCTATTAAAATGTATATAATTCAATCATGAAGAATTCAATACTTGTGATGGTAGATACTGACCCTTGTACAAATATTTACCAGGAAAATTCGGTGTTCTTGATACCAATCTTCATAAAAAATGCTTAAAAATATATCTAAATTTTGTTATATTTGTTATAGTAARGTTTCATTTTAATAGAAGTGTTTGTTAATAGACATGCTTAATTGTAGCAGAAAACAGGAAAAAGCAAGAAAGAATAGTAGCTTCTTGAAACAGTTACAGCTCTCTCATCACCTTTATTGAGGATATTTTACCTGAATTATGTAGGTTCACAGGTTATCTGCATCCTGAATGTGAAAAGAGCTTCAACAAGTGATTTGTAATAAAATATGGAAGAGTATATTTTCTCAGACAGCTTAATAGATTTATTACATGAGAACTTCACATATTTTTGATTATTATATATTCATTTATTAAAGAAATTCTATGACAGTATAAGTTATTATTAATAACCTCTTTAATTTTGCAACAGTATGTGTAACAAAAATATGAGCAGAGGCTACAAGGTTTCAGTCAGGACTATAGAGATATGACCTCATGTTGTAAACTGATATGTTGATAGCCTAGTAATTTTGGCAGAATGCTAGAAGAGCTGAGGAAAGGGGGAAAATAATCTTTCCTTTCAAGTTATTTCAAGTCAGTGGAGCTTTGCCTGTGAGCCTAAAGAAAATTGTTTTGGTTGAGTTTGCTTTGCTCTGTCACATGAAAAGAGGAGACTWACTCAAACCCTAGGTGCTTGATTCATCTGTCAGAGCCCCAGGAAATCTGASACCCTTGTGTCCAACCATTCTGTCAATACCCCACTATGGGGACCCTTCACTGAGCAATTCATCACATCAAAGGTTGGCTTGACCAACTTGTTCAGAGTCATAATCCAAACAGAGAGACCTTCTCCTAGGTCTCCAATCTTTACCCACTGCCAGAGACTGCCAGCATTCTTGAAGGACTTGAATTAACAGTGTACAGAATAATGCAATTAATTAATATTAAATAATGCAATTAATTAATAAAATTGTTTAACGGTTCAGTGACTGCTGGTGGGAGCATCTGACTGAAAAAACATTTAAAGTGATATTCTAATTCAAAGCACTGTGCAGAAAAGCTCTATTACCCAATAAAAACTRGTGTGAGAKGATAATTCAATGCTTACAGAGTATGGTTCTAACRCAATAGRTCCTTCYRCAGGGGAGAAGACAGGTTTAGCCCAGTGTCTGATCTCAGAAGTTATGATGGAGTCTTCTCCAAMCTTTCCCCATTCCTAATTCACTTTTATATTATTTCTTTATGTTTAGGTGGAGCTTGACTGACTGTATGGCTACAGGGATCTTACTCAGGGATGGGATGGGATTCTCACTTAGTATCTGAGATAATCTTGTGAAAAGGAATGCATTGGTTCATGGAGAGTGATTTCATCACTGCTACTGATTCAGCAGCAGGTTTTTTAAAGTATGTTAACAGCAAGAGGAGATGGAATGTAAKCATTGGACAAATATTTGTTGGGGGTGGTCATCTGACTAACAGGGATGAAGAAAATAATGAAGGCATTCAATGCTTTTTCTGTTGCRGTCTTTAACAATGGTAGCAGAGCTTGGGCTGTCTGGTCCTGAGCTGGAGGACCATGACTTGTGGGAACAGTGACTCTCCATTTGCAAACACTGAAATTGTAAGGGACAGGCTGTGTGAACTGAAAGTTCACAAGTCCATATGGACTGGTGGGGTTCCTCCCAGCATTCTGAAGGAGCCAGTGGATGTGTGTGAGGCTTCACAGTGCACTGGGTGAAGRMGGSRCTGAAGGGCAGAGTTCAGAGGGCAGTGCTGAATGGAGCTACATCTGTTTGATAACRAGTCACCAGCRATGTTTCTCAGGGTGCAGTTMCAGGRCCTGTCCTGCTCAATCTGTTTATCAATGATCTGGATGAAGGAATTGAATGCAACATTCATGAGTTTGCTGATTATCCCAAAGTGGGCTGTGGGCAGAGATGGGGGCAGCCACAGAGACACTAACAGGGGGAGTGAGAGCTAACAGTGCACTCTGCACCATGACATTCTGCACCTAATAAGCTGCAAGTTTACATCATGCTGCTTTACCAAAGTGTGTATAAGATGCWATGAGCTTTCATGACTAGATTTTGCAGTGAGTATTCTCATAAAATCACATATTGAAGAAGCAATAGTATAATTTCCCTTAGTTCTTTTATTAAATTTTTGGTTGTTTCATTAAATTTTATATAAAAAGAATCTAAGTTTTAAGCTTTATTCAGTAGTAGCTGCGAATTAGTTTTTAATAACTCATATGTATAATTTTTTGTGCTAGGATATCTATGAAGTGAAATATGACAGTAAGTAGGCGCCAYCTCTGATAACTATAGTTGACTCACTTTCATAAGAAGTTGCATAATATACTGCAAGAACTTGGCTGCTCTAAGCTAAAGATTGGCTTCTGTAGGAGAAACTGYTTTGTGAATGCTAATGACTAATAAAAAGTAATGTAAAAGATTAAAAAAAAAAATTCAACAAATTTAATTCCAAAAAAATTTTGCTTGGAATGTGTATAGTATAAATTTAAAAAGACAATTACAGATTAGGCTCATAATGACAGACAAGGTAAATAGAACAAGCAGAGGTTATTTAGTTTTACATGAAAAAAAAAAAGAAAATACCAGCTGTATTTTCAAAACTCCTAGTTTCAGAATGATTCATTATCATTAAAGTATTTCACATTTCAAAACGTTTTGAAAAACACTAAGAAATGCTCTTATCTTTTTTTTTTTTTTTTTTCCTGTAAAATTTGGTTGGTTATTTCCTTTTTAAAAAAAATCACAGTATTCAGCACATTTTTCCTTGCAAATTTTATGGAAGAAAATTATGAAGGAGAGAATAAACTTGCATACTATAATCAGATATRAGACTTCCTCTGGTGTTTTTTGAAATCCATTATTTTGTGATTAGCATTAGAAAAATACCTATAATTTATTTATTGTAYGCATAAGTAAAAACCATGTAAAATYCCTTGAGTGATTTTTTTARCTTGCACATGTACAGAAAAGTGGTCTAAGGAAAGAGAGCCCTGAAGACATATTCACTCATGACAAGCAAGTAATAGCAACACAATATTTTTRAACAGTTCCAGAAATAGCTCTTTTTTCCTCTATTTAAAAAAAGTAACAACCAAAATCCTATTGTTCCTGAGGTAAATAAGTGAAGGAAGGAGCAAARCTGTTAAACAACTCTAGAGATATAGAGTAGTAACCTGGTCAATTGAAAAAAATTTAAACCCACGTGATGAAGYTGCAGTTTTAAGGTAAACTAAAGCTGATAGAAATTTTTGTGTCAAAGAAAGAACTAAAAATTCTCCATCAAGGATCTGAAATTTGTGGTTATTACATAGGAAAACATTCTATCAGAAACAGTGGTTGAAAAATAATAAGTTAGTAACTGAAAAGGAAGAACAAAGTAATTAATTCAGCTGGTAAYTGAATGAGGTAACAGTGTTAAGAACAGTATTTGCTCCACATGCAATTTACACYTTTATTAAGAGTAAACATGAAGTTTATGCACCAATTAAATGGCATACAATCYTTCAAATGAGGGTTTAGCTAGGAGAGCAGTGGCACATAACAGATCTGGGTCTGTTTCATTCCAACAAATAATGTCTGGACTACTGGGAGTGTTCAAAAAATACTTTCAAGTTCACAATACTGCAAGTGTATCCTGCAGGTACTTTTCTACCTGTAAGCATGCACTTCAAGATTGTTCATTCAGTAGTCTTTTTAAAATGCTCAGCCAATTTGAAGGACCAACAGAATTTCTAGCAACAAACCACATATTATAATTAAAGGTGACTCTGAATGACTGCAGTATTCACCACAGCTAGTTATTGAATGTTACATTGAGTTTGTTTTTACAAACCAGGAGAAATTTGCAAATAAGTCTGTAAATATGCTTGATATGTGTATCAGTGTTTTGCATTGTATATCCCTTGACTYTTCTGTCTTTTTTTCTTTATTTTGTTGTGGCTTCTCTGTGAAACAAATAATTCTAAATTTGTAATCTTAAATCTTCTCTGGACAAGAAACTAAACAACTCTGTAGTCTAAAAAATCAGTATTCTCTAAACAGGAATTTTACATTTTCTACTAGAAGTTCTGCTGACATCTGCACATGCTTGTCTTCTGAGAAATACAACATGAAAGACTGTTTGAAGCAGTGTCTGACTTTCTGTTAACTCACTCTAATTTTGAATACTTGAATAATTCAGTTCATCACTTTGTGTCCTGGTTAAACTACAACTATTTAGTCTTTTTATGAGTAGATTAATAAGGGTTTCAAAATRATCCTTCAAGAATATCTTCATATTGAATTTCACAACTTAATATCAAGACCAGCTTGCCTGAGTAAAATCTGGTAATTTAGGATATAAAATAGTGTCTTACCAGTTCTCAGCATTTTTAAACCACTTTATAAATTGATTTGATTTTGGGTATAGTTAGGTGTTGATTGTTTGGGGGGGTTTGTCTGCTTTTTATGTTGTTGTTGTTTCTTAGTTGGCCTGGGTATTTTTCTACTTAGACATACAAAATTATAAAACAATTCAAGTTTAAAGAGACACCTGGAGGTCAACTTGCCTACTGTTAACAGCTTCTCTGGATTATGAATATAGTTGAAACAATATCAGCAATGATAATATTTTTAGGTGTATTTCCTTCAATATTCTGTCCAGTAGTGAATCTTTAAGTAGGGACCGTAAGAAATAACAATATTTTTATATACTATTCTAATTAAGATTCTTTTCTTGTAGAATAAATCTTAATATATAGCTTCATACTTCTGAATTTTTCACTAAGAGAGAAACAGTAGATATTTTTTAACCAGAGTGTACCTCTGCACCTGTCTGTACTGTTAACAGTTCTGTTTGAAAATACAAAGAAAGTCTTCCTTACAGATATTAACCTAAGTCTACAAAGGATGTGCAGATTTATCAGCATTTCAAGATGCCATGGTCTTAAAATTTATCATTTTATGAGCTTAAAACTCCCAGTGCAATATACTTGAAAGGAAGAGCCTTTTCACTTTGAGTTCTGCTGGGAGACAAAACTCACGTATAATGCTGCTGAAGTGTGTGTGCACCCAGAAGAAAATAATAGGCCAAATTCTATTTTTAATACACAAGCAGACACCAGTTCATGACCCRTTAGAATTCAAGCAGAGACGGGTCAAGTAAATGGAAGAGAAATCTCTWGAAGTGGTGACATATATGGAACTATGTTCTGCTCAGAAAGTTACCCAGGCTGAAAATAGCTGGAGTTTGGAATACTAAGGAAGTGGGGAGATGGACACTGCTTTTGTCATTACTCTCTTTTTTTACCTTCTTAGGCACTGTTTTCATCTCCACTGGAAGGGTAGTACTCCACATGATACTGAGCAACATGATCGTTTATTCTATCCCTGTGTGGCTGTTCTTATGTTATAATCCAAAGTAGGATGATATTATGTGAAAATTATGTGAATTAGTCATGGCTAGTTTAGTTTATCATAGTAGAACACCAGTTATTTTAAGATTGAGGTAATTTTGTTTAAAGATGTGAAATGATCCAAATGCTTAAAAATCCACACAGTAAGTTTTTCATGAAATGCATTCTATCTTGAAGTAGTTTGAGAAGGGTGGTAGGCAAGGCAGAGGGCTGCTCAGCATCATTCAGGAGAGTGAGTACTTAGAGAGGTAGCTCCTCCTCGAGACAGCAGTAACCAGCACCCTGTTCTTCTGCTTGCTGTACGTGGCTGTCACTCCTTATGCCTCTTTTCTCTCTCCCTTTCTGCTGCTGATGATGGAGATCTTCGTAAGAAAAAAAAAACAACCAACCAACCAACCAAAAAGAAAAAAAAAAATTAAAGAATATGTCATGCAAGAAGGAGGGTGGCTAGACAGAAAAAGTAGGGTTGCTCACCCATACTCAGTAGCTCAAGACACAGACTATGTTCCTTTTGGGGTGATACCTTCCTCTGGCCATGCCACCTCCCAGYCCTTTTTGCCCTTGTTTTAAACCCATCTAGCATTTATTCCTCCAGTGTTCTTATCTGCACTTAACTCACTGAAACAGAGAACTGTCCACTGCTGCAGAGTGGAAGAAAATTTGCCCAGGCTTCCTGTCTCCCTACTCATATAATCTGTCCTCAGTGTTTATTGACATTTGAAGATTAGATAAAGGCTTTCTAAAATACAGTTAACAAGCAGGTTCACATCACAAATCCAACCTATTTACTGCAAAAAAAAAAAAAAAAAATCCAGAAAAACTGCAAGAGGATGTACCAGAGATAAATTGATATTCAAAGGCCCATATAATATGGCAGTGAAATAGTAAGGCCAAAGGTTTGGTTACAATTTATTACAGGCAAGTGTTGAACATATTCTTCTAGAACAGATAGTAAGGAACTATGTCTGAGCTTAAGCAGCATGAGTGTTTGTTCTTTGAAAGAGACCCTGCTTGTACCTGGAAAAATTATGTATGTGGCTTCACATATTTCTGCAATGTTGAACTTTATGAATCAGGAACCATAAAAGAAATTGTGACACAAAATTTTGTGTCATGGAGGCTGTAACAAATAGTAAATGCACTTGCAACATACTATTCCTTTTTGGTTTTCTTGATGGATTTTAGCCAAGCAGCACGATACCCATGAATTAACTTTTTGTCTGGGTGCTCTGAATCTACTTTGTACTTTTTTCCCAATGCAAAGCCTTTATATTGTGCCTTATAAAAATAGAATACTATAGGTTTTACTATTGGTCAAAAGAATGTTTTAAAATTCCAGAGCTTCAATAGTCTCTTTCTTACTTTTCCTCTTCCTGACAGATTAATTCATACACRCACCCACAGACAAGCATTTGCATGTCTGTCGTTAATGCTTTAGCTAGCCTAGAAATAGTAAAAGTTCATTGTGGGACTTGCTGAATGTGAACTTAAAACTGAATGACTGTACAGTTCTACAAACTTCTGGGCTCCCTTCAAATATATGAATTGCATTCATCTGGTAAGTTGTGCAAATTTGTCTAGTGTGATGAGACATAAGCTAAGTTTTTCCAACAAGTAAACTGCTGATAATCTCAAATATTGTTAATGTTTCTTTTCTTCATAGGAAAATATATGCAAACAAAGTATGAACATAAATTCAAGAAAGCACACTTCAGCAATAGCCTGAGAATAAGACATTTTTTTGACATCTTTAAAAATGAAGAGCAGTCATATCAGAGATGAACAAATTGCTTTCTGATTCTTTAGGAAAAGATGTAAGTTTTTTTTTGTTTTTTTTTTGTTTTTTTTTTCTGCTTGTTTCCGAACACCATGTAAAATCAGAAGTTTGGACAGTGTGTCTATTTGGTACACTTTGTGATTTTAAAAATAAGAAAGAATTTGTGCTAGAGATGTTTTGGTGAAAGAGGTGYTCCTGGCTAGAAGACCAAAATGAAGTCCGAAAACATTCCAGAATGTCACTAACAGTCACCTTCTTGGAAAAAATATATGGGTAAAAACAATGCTTGCTTCATTGTCAACTGAGAAGACACTTTTTGACAAATGACAAAGAGATAGAAAGTTTAAACACAGGCCTCCAAACWCATCTTGCYTATTGGTGTGAGAAGATCTGTTCACATTTGTTGTGAAAGACATTTGTCTCTGATTTCAAGATKCCTGCAGAAAAGAAAGGTAACACCACAGAGATATTGGATACGGAATAATGAAAAKATTTCTTTTTGCTTTGTTCTGTTTACACAGAAAAACCATRCAGAAGTGAATAAGTCTAACTTGTATCAGGGTTGAAATGGTGTGTACTAAGGCTGGGAGGCACACACTCAAAGGGAGAAAGCAAACAGTTAAAAGCCATCCTGCAAGAGTAAAGTGAATTATAAGTGAATTATAGACTTTATATAGTCCAGTAGATCTGAATGGTATTTTAATCTGAAATAGCTGTTGTACMCACCAAAGTTGCTCTCTGATCTTCTTGAGGTTGATATAGTGCTCATAATTATGAGGGAAATCTCCATGTGTTTAATGTGAAAACGTGACTTGGGCTCTTGGCAAGAAAAACATTTCTRCCATATTTCTCACAGGAAGCAAGATTGGCAAAGTCTCCTGATGTATTTTAGATTTTCTGACTGGGATTGAAGTAAAATGAAGGTGACAATGGTGAAATTGTTTGAAAATTGTGTTATGCAGTTCTGATGTTAGATGGGGGGGGGTTGCAATAATTTTTTTACACATTTTGCATAGATTATTTTCTATATGCTGTGCGTTACTGAGAGTGTGAATAAATATACTGGTTTAAATGGGAAAGAGACTGATTATTCAAAAAATATTTCCTYCTTAAATCTTTGTTTCTCAAGGCATAACACAACTGTGTATTTATTAGCAGAAAACTTGTAAAAATAACATTAAAATAAAGAGCTTAAAAATTGTTTCCAGAAGACTGAGCAAGATATAGATCTTGCTTATTTGTAGTAATGTTGTGGCAACAACAACAGCAACTATAATATGTCAAATTATTTCCAACACATTAAGCAAACAAATCATTTATATAGACTGGAGCAAGTAAATTATTTATATATTTATTGTGCACAGAGCAGCAGTAAACTGTGCCTAAGAGCCCTGTAGCAAAAAGCACATCACACTGTCTAAATCCATAAACCAGGASTTGCAGGTTGAACATAATACACAAAGATTTAAGATGTGTTCTGAATCACRTCTTTAAAAAGAAGGAGAATATCCAGCTTCATGCTAAAGAAAAGGCACATGAGAACCAAGGGTCTTACATAGTATTTTGTTGTTTCAAGTGGTTTAAAATTAAGATATTTAATGTGAAAATTGTGTTCTGCCATTTACTGCACAGTGAAAAGGGCTAGAGCCTTGTGACTGAAACAGCAGTAAACTGGAATAAATTCACCACCTTGAATGTAGTGAATGGTAGTGCCTCTCACTTCAGTATAACATTTCCTCCTTTTTACCAGAATTAGGAAATCACAGTTCTGGCTTCCAAAAAAAAAAAAAAAATCCCCTTATGGACACGACAGCCAGCTTGGAAAATGTGATGAACTGTTTATACAACAGTAGCTTCACAGCTGCTAAAACCCCCAGTCATAGGTAGAATGCCTTTTAAAGGAAATTAACCTTAAGGTGGTTTTCACTTTCTACACCCATGTCAGCTCTGGTGTCTTTATGCTTGTAGTGGAGAAAGATATAAATGACAGAGAGTACTTGAACTGATAATAGACCTGTGTCTTAATTAAATGTCTGTCTCACATTACCTTACCAGAGTACTAATGTAACCCCAGCCTTTTAATTCCTTTTTCTCAGAGTGTAGGTAAGATAGTGGTGCATTCTCTTTCTCCTTATACTATTTTCCCTATTGTATCTATCTTGAGATTCTCCATTCAGGAACTGTAGACCTACCTTCTAATTTCTACAGCAATATTAAAATACTGCTTACAAGTGAAACAATTTATTTTGGTACTTGCTAGTACATTTTTTGAAGTCAAAGGTGAATGTGTAGACTTAGGAAAACACCTCCTATTTTAACTGAGCTTTTTTTTTTTTTATTCTAATACTCAAAACTTTTATAATATCTTTAATTTTCTTTTCATTATTTCTCAAGTTTCCCAATCATTGGTTTGTTTTTAAAAGTGAAAGCTAAAGATTATCTTTACCATACTGTGATGTAAGAAGCACTATATGACACTGTTGGATATAGCTCGTAATACAGAACTAATTATGATGGAGAGAACACAAATTAAGTAATATTTATACAAACACTTAATTTTTTTCTTTTTGGTACCTGAAACAAAGTTTATATATATATATATATATATATATATATATATATATATATATACACACTCTTGGTATCTATGAATATATATAAATGTATGAGAGTCATAAAATATTCTTACAAGGGAGAAAAATTGTTATCTGAAAAATAAATACAGCATTTTCAGTTCTAAATTACTGCATTGCAGAACAAGGTAGACAGCTGAGAAAAATAAAACTTGAAAATAAATTATTCCATCCCACAAAAATAATATATTCTCAATAATTATATTTTGCAAAGTTTCTTTTTGACTCAGGTTTTATTTTTTGAGCTATTAGACTTATGGATTTCATATTTTCTGTAATCCTTAATAAATCTCAAATCTTATCTAAACTCTGTTCATTAAAAAAACAAATGAGTTAACAGCTCAATGATCATAAAGCTGGTTTGTAATGAATTTTTTTTTAACTTGAGCAAGGAATATTGTTAGTCAAGTGTAATTTCAGTTTTAAACTAATTTCTCTTGATTATGTTAAGGTGAGCTAAATTGCAGTACCTAGCAAGATTTTTTGACAGGAAGACACACATGCATATAAAACCAAAAAAAAAAAAAATTCATCTTCAGAACTCCTCTTCCAAGTTGAATAGACAAGGTTTTTCCAAAAGTCAGCCTTCAAATTATGCCACATTCTTGAATTCCCCAATTTGGTAAGTCAATCTTTTTGAACTCCTGTATGTAGCAGCATCATAGCATTTCCACAATCACATGATCCTTCATATCCTGCAAAGAAACGTTAAGGTTCAATAGATTAAAATAGTCAGTCTCTTGAACAAAAAGCATAATTAGTTCACCACATTAACATGAACTCCTCCTTATGCTTTCTCCATAAATGACTTYTGTTGGTTACTGTCTGGAAAGAACATTTCAGTTATGACGAGATTTTTAAACAGATGTTAAGCAGGTATCAGAAAGAGCAGATCAAATATTTCATATACTGTTCATTTCAATGTAAGAGGCAGAGATAATAAGTCCTCAAATTATCAACAAAATGCGGTAGTATTATGGAGAATTTAAAAACCACCCATTTTTGTCACTACATGTAGTCTTAAATAACCTACAGTGTTCAAGATTTTGTTCTGTAACTGTTCTAGCTTAATTAGATGATCAAAGTTTGAAACCACATGCCAAGTGAGATGAACCCATTGAAACATAATTTATTATTTTATTTATARTGCAAGTACTTAAATGTTTGCTTAAATAYCATCTTRCTTYYAATGGGCTATAATTATTTTACTTACAAATTCAGTATTTCAGTTAAAGAAATTGTGATCTCAACAGCTCTGTTTAGTTCTATTGAAATGATTAGTTAAGCTACACTCTCCTAAAATAATTATACCAGAAATCYTTACATTCTGTAAATCAGTGTCTGCATGATTGAGGATTGATTGTATCAAAAATACATGTCAGCACTCAAAAATAGAACAGTGTAAGAACTGACCGGTATCTTTTTAAAAAATAACAAAACAAGTTTTCATCCAAATAGGACATTTGTGCCAAAATTTAACATAATATTTTCAAATGAAAATCATCAAAGTTATGGTCAGTATGGAGGATTAAAYCAATACAATGAWTGTATSACAACTTCTGTGACTATTGGATGAKTGTATACTTCTTWTATATTTWTATATATATGTGCAYGAGTGTGATAAGGCTCTACACATTCAGGCATAGCACGGATTTTAAAGGTGCGAAGAAAATTTATTTACAAATTATTTCAAATTCCATTTTGAAGTAGCCTGACATACAAGGAAAAAGATTAGTATCATCCTAACATTGCAATTTTAAAGGTATATATATAACAAGTATTCTTAAGTGTACTAACAGACTTTGGAAATGCAGTGTACACACACAAAATCTTTTTATGCATAGCATAATATAGAAGATGACAAGTGAATAAAGCAAGTCCTATACAGTGCATAATCTAAAAACTAAGGGCTTCAAGGGGTATTTTAAATCACAAAATGTTGAAAAAAACATAGAAAATAAATCAGTCCAAGTACATCAGTAATCTTGCTTTTAATAGACTTTAATATATACTATATGTCAGCAAAAATACAAAGGGAAATATCAGATTCTATGAAGTCCAAATGTTTGGGCAATAATCAATCAATCAATCAATCAATCACTGAACTATTCAAAGAGGACAGGTGCATATAGAATTGCTTTTACATATTGCCAAATGCTTTAATGCTTTGGGCAAAATCGTACAAAATCATGTCAACGTACTCAAATCATGACCTATTTCAGGCAATTTGACAACAGTGTTTGTTTCTTTTTTCTTTCAGAATGCATATAAACAAAACCACTTGTCTTTTAATTCAAACCTATAATAATTTTTTTACATCAGAAAAGCCACTTTTTCCTCCCTAAAGAACGTTTAGCTATATGGTTTATGTGATCRAAGTATAGTAAATGCTAATTTTTTTCCTTATATATGCATAGARTTTTGTTCAAGGAAGGTTTATATCAAATTAATCCAATGGGAAAGTTCACCTTCACATTCAGGTTTATTTCTAATATCTGATAAATTTAGAAAGTAATAAATAGGTTCTGCTGTTTCCCACTGTGAACAACATTAGTTGCCAGAGGCACAGCAAAAGTAGAGCAATAGTTGTGTGAAAAAAGCCTCAGTTTTCTGAATTGCTTCTGCTGACCTCAAAGAAGASCTTCAGGTTTGTAATGGTAAGATGAATGTCAACAGTAACTGAAAGAAGTTTCAAAAGAAAGCCAAGGAACAATTTTTGGCCCAAATGACTTGCAATTGCGTCTTCTAGCCAACATGTACAGAAAGGTTGCTTATCAGCCCCCCAGGAACTSCTTCTGATCTATTAATTTGTTTGGTTTTTTTTCACCTGTACAACCAATTTTCTAAAATTTTCTTCACCTGACACCCATGAGATGTTAGAAGAACTAAGTGACACCYTCCCYCCMTCCTTTCCTCTGTCCCTCTCTTCCCCTCCTCAGACCTTGTTTCTGTCCTGGACTAAGAAAACAAAATGCTATCACTATTATTTTCTGTATTATAAAGCAGAAGGACAAAGTATTGGAAAGGAAGAATAAGATTATTTCATTTGTGGTTTGTGGTGGATATAGGGGGTCAGTACAGTATTATAATATTCTAAAATGAAAGAAAGCAAATAGGCAAAAGCAAAATATAAAATAGAGAGTGATAGGCCTAACTTGAAGAATAGATGCTACAGGAGAGCAAAACAAAGCCCTGGAGTCATCAGTGGTAGACAAAACTGACAGAAGAGTGGATGAAAGAAATAGAGGTTAGAGGCATACAGAAATGGAGTAAAAGAAAAAAATGCTGACAATGGAATAGAGAAAAGAAGAAAAGGCAAAGGGTAGTTGTGTTATGTAGACTCAAGGCAAGCCAGTTTAGCACTATGACCATCCGAGCCTTAGCTCTTACTGGAAATATGTGTGTTAGTGTTCTAATTTTATGCAGGAAGAAGAATTGGAAGTGTTTTATGCCCTATAAGAAGGTTAAACTCAAAATCTTAGAAAGCTTCCCTTGCCGTTCTTGTAAGTATTAGAGGAGAATAGAAACTGATTTAATCTAAGGTTGAAAAGCTCCCATGCAATAATAAATGTAGCTCTCCCACAATTCAAAACAGGGTGATACAATTTTTGAGTATTYCTTTAGGCAGGCTCTTGTTTTAGTTTACTTGCAAATAACATTAATTTGTTGCAGATTTCAAAATTAAAAGTATTTAATTTTCAGTTCCAGTGTTGGATTTAATGCTATTTGCTAAACATACAAATATTGTTGGTGACAGAATAAAGCAGTGTAAGTCCTAGTGTAAGTGTAAGTCCTAGAAGACTATTTATGCAAAAGTCATTTCATGGTATGGTTAGACTTAYTCTTCTGATGTAGTACAGAACAGTTTGACATCAAGCACAGTTGCCGATGGGCGAGAAAAACACAGAGAAAATGGAAACAGGGAAAACATTAATGCTGTGTTTTACAGGGAAACTTCAGCAGCCATCAGATAGCACTGGGCCTCTATTAGCTCCATATTCAGAGGCTTTGTGCTGTAACTGGTACTGAAGATCGGTATCTTGTACCAAAGAAAGTGAAAAAAAAATATTACATGCTATGGCAAAGATAGACAACTCCTAAAATTCAGTTACAGGCTGTGTCTAGGGCAGCTGAGCTTCTAGAGCAGGGAAATGCTGATAGCAGAATCAGCTTGAGCCATCACTAACCAGTAACCACACCCACAGGAGCTGGTACAGTGAGCTATAACCAAACAGTCCCTGGACTTGCCTTGAACAAGGCAGTATTTATCCTTCTRGCAGCAGCCAATKATCTTGAATAAATTTTTTTCTTGTYGCTATCATTTCTGTCTTTGCCACCTTGTAACATGTCTCTTTGAGTGGCTACCATACCTATTTTTAATTAACTTTTATTTTAAGCTTTATATTAAGCTTTTATTTTTCCTGAGATGTAATAGAGTACTGTACCCCCTTCTACAGAGGACATTTCCATCTCTGGTAGATGTCTCTTCCCAGCAAAAAGGAAACCTTATGCTTAGCTGAGTCCTTGCAGAACTCTRCATGTGACAAGTCAGGCTGGACACRGYGCTCATTGAAAAGACGGGTACTTATGCCCAGCAGCAATGTATAGCAATATTCTTGCTAGCTAATGCAAGTTTCTCCTTGCATGCTTATGAAAATCTCCCATGCCTCTCATGTACTGCATTGATTTCCCAGGTGCCCTGAAATCACAACAGAGATTGGAGCAGGAAGTTTAAGTGTTCTGTGTTACTACAGTATTGCTGCTACAATGCAATACAGACAGAAGAGTAACATACTGCAAGACTTCACTTGCAGTGTGTTAGTTTTGGTGATTCAGAACAAAGGTTTGATTCCCAGRAACAGTTTCTATTAAATTATTTTGATGTCTTTATGTTAAATATTACATACAAATAGCGAACATAAGGTGTAATTGCAATTTACCACTGTAAMTTAGTTTTATTAAAGAGTTCATTCCAATGAAGAAGAAATTGGTTATAGGTAGGCTTTATAAAGTCACTGTCAGGTAGAGAAGAACTAGATTAAACTCTCAGAGATCTTATCTTGGCTAATGGCAGTTGTTAAAAACAAGCAYGGAGAAATGAGCATTAACTAGAAGAAGGTATGTTAGCATAGAACAGGTCATTGCCAGCAAGATAATTTCTGACAAATCAGCTTTTTCTGTGGATGTAAAACCTATTTTTTAAAAGAATAATAACAATTAACAGTGAAAATGTGTTTATTGTTTATTGTGGTGTGGATACAAATTTTTTCACAAAATAAAATAAACACTTATGCACTTTTTTGTACCAAAATTTAATGTGAATGCCTGAAGTACTGACAGCCATTTTGAAAACTGACATGAAAYACCTGAAGAGAAAGTCAGACACAAAAGTCTATTAAATAAATGTGTGTTACCTGAGGTATCTTCATGGTGATCACTGTAAAGCATATGTACTACTCCTAGGCAGTTARCTGCTTTTGTTACAGGAAATACTAGATATTTTGGAGTTTGTGAAACCAACCCCTTGAGTGAATTTTTCCAGAGACTTCAGTGTTTACAAGATASTTAATTAGCAATTACATCTGGCTTTAGAGTAATTTAGCAGTCSCAGTTATACTTGTGATTTATGCAAGTATTATGGTGGACTGTTTTCTTTATAAATGAGATTACATTATGGAAATAATGACCATTAAAATAGCTACTTTATGGAGACTGATATATTCTTAGTAGCAGAAATTAAACATGAGTTTCAGGATCCCWTTTTTCTTTTGGGCAATCTCTAATGTACCTCTCCTTCCTCCCAGTAAGCTTAAGTGATWCAAGTGTACAACTGGTGGCATATCTCTAACCACAAATAATTATGGAACTAGAAACTTCTCCAAGACAGAACTGGTGAGTATGAACTCTGCTACCTAATGGAGAATGGCTGACACCATCATTTAGGATACTTCAGTCAATTCTGAATTCCCTYAAAAATTTAAATCAAATAGCAAAACATTGAATATTTTCAAGATAAGATGAGGTCCACAGAAATTTTTTTTGAGGGTAGTGAAATCCTTATGCCTGTCAAAGTCTAACCTCAAAGGTTGCTCAGTATTTGGCTTCCCATTTTATTAACATTCTGTAATAAATGTCCAAGGAAGTATTTATATTTGCCTAAGGTTCATTTTATTTGGAATCTTCTCTCATACTGAATTTGACCTTCACAAGTTCTTTTCCATAAGTGGTGACCTTTCGATTAGCCTCCCSTGTAAAGAAGTGGCTCTGTTGTCTGACACTGTTCATTCTGCACATTACTAAACCAAAAAATATATGAATAATTTTAAATACTGGTTAAAAAATCCCACACCTAGGTAATGTGCTCCAAACAAAATAACATATTTTCCGTTATGTTCAAGGTCCCAAGAGTATTTTTCATTATTTATCTCTTAAAAATACCCCCAAAAATATGAAATGCTTGGTTATAAACAGATTTTTTTCTGTGTTTACCAGAAATATGAACACATTTGGAGATAAAACAAGAGTTTTATGGAAAAATTTCAACCTAAGTATTTTTCTGTTCCATTAAAATGTTCATAATCTTTTATAATTTCTTTATAAACATATTCACATGCCAAATAAAYCAGAAAAAAGTTTAATCTGAGAAATATGTGCATGTTGTTGAGTCGAATGTTGGCAATTATAACATAATGACGTATTTAGAGTGTGGTCTTTAAAAAAAAATTCACTTTAGAAATGTTACAATTCTGAATTCCCTTTTTTGTTCAATAATCTTAAGGCAATAAGAAGTTTACCATTGTAAGTTCTTCTTTAACCAACAATGTCTTTATACCTTGTACACCTGAGGTCATATTTTCTTTATAGTGTGATTCTCAGACTGTAGCCTCTGAGGGGCTAAGGTAACAGGAAGCAATCTTTTTTCCTATTGTCATGTACATTCAAAATTATTTCAGTGTGACACACTATTAAGCCCTGTCTGTTTCATACTGAACTTTTGGTTTGATTTTTATCTTCCTTTTTTCTATGTTTTGTTTTCCTTTCTTGTCTTGCTTGCTTTCCTGCCTTTTTTTCCTACGTCCCATTTCTGGTATCTTCTTTGACTCATTACAAGCTGAACACAATATCCAAGACATYCCACTCAAATTCCTTGCAAATCTCTCAGTCACAGAGAACAAAATGAACAAAATGAACAAGTTTCTCTCTACAAGAACCAGGTCAGTGTTTTTGGTTTTTTGTTGTTTGTTTATTTTTTTTTTAATTGAAAGATTTTACCTTTTATTAGCATTTTCAGATTGCTGAGAATACTGGATACCAGTGATATACCATATGCAAAACACTAGAGCAAACATAGTCCTTCCTAATGAGATTTGAAAGATAAAAAAAAAAAATTATTGTATAACTTTTTGACACATTTTGGTATCTCTCTGAAATTTTTCCCATCTTTTGACTCTGTAAAACTGTTTGTTTTATTGAAGAGACCAGTGGTCACTGGCAAAACTCCAGCTTTTTGGTTTCAATAARTCATTACTGTGATTCTGCTGTCTCAGGTTGGTTAATCACCTTCAAAGACTGCATGTGAAAACACTCATGATTCAGTGTACATCTACTGGGTTTTTCTTCCTTTATTAAAAATAAAAATACGGGTATATTAAAATGAATAGGTAGAAAAGTGCATAATTATTCATAATTTGGTTTCTTGCTATTGCTGSTAATATTTAAATTAATTAGTTCTTAGCAACCTCTAAAATATACTTTCCTGCTCMCAAAACACTACAGAAATAAATTATCATAAATTTTGTTCAAAAACATGTTTTGGACAGCAGTCTTAGAATTAGAAATGCTGAGAATCTCAATCTGATAAATAATTAAGTAGAAAATTTAGTTCTCTTCAAAGACCA
Organism: Alauda arvensis; assembly: GCA_902810485.1. NCBI lineage: Eukaryota > Metazoa > Chordata > Aves > Passeriformes > Alaudidae > Alauda > Alauda arvensis. The sequence goes on along the minus strand of CADDXX010000268.1, from coordinate 633,953 downwards.
AACATCATGATCTTCTGTTATTCTTTTATTTTATAGACTTAGTAATTCAAACACTCTGGATTTTTTTTTGGCTTTGAGAAAAAACTTTCAACTAAATTAATTTTCTTGTTTAAGCTGTTGCTATCTAAACTCCCATCACACCGTTAATTATGAGTTCCAAAAAGAATGAGGTGTTATTGATATGCTGTCCAGAATATTACACAAACCTAAAAAGAATTTTAAACATAAAAAAGAAAAAAAGCTTTTTTTCCCTTGTTTTATACAAATAATTTTAACTATACCTGTATGGATAGCCTATGACAATAATATTAATAAAGATGATTAACAAATATAAGAACTCTTTTTAATATACTTATACTGAATTAAAATGGGAAATTGTACTACATCCAGATTTTCTTAAAAATATAAGAAAATGAATATTCTTTCTTGGAATATGTATATGAAGAAACATCAGTACTATGGGTATACTAAGTGAAGATTCTGTGTTATGTTTTTCATGGTGCTTTGTGAGGATGGTAAGCCTTTCAGAACTTTCTATTACTTTTCAAAGCAGAATGAGTAAATTAATTTCTAAGACCGTTGTGTTAGATGGCTTTTAAATGGGGGTCCAGGAAACCTGGTTATTCTACAACACACAGTTTTATAGAGCTAGGGAGCTTCCTAGTCTTGCTGTTTCTCTTTGCTTTGAGGTAAATTATAACCCAAGAAAACAAAATGTACGAAAGACATTTTGAGTATGAGCTTTTCATGCATCAGTTGCTGCAATTGCCAGAGGACTCTGTGAGATGGTAAAATGACCAGAAAAGATAGATAAGTCAAGGAAATTTCTCTTAGGACATGGTTTTAACATCCTGTGAGATCAGAAAACTCTTTTAACTGTTGAAATAGCGCCTCTGCCTACTCTCCCATTTAATGGAGAGTTTCTGCCTTGCATTTGTCAAAAAGAATTAGGCCATAAAAATGTTAGCAACTTAAGAAGTAGAAAATAGTAATATCATATTTCTCTAAAATTTTATCAAATCTCTGCTGCTACTTGGAAATAGTTTATCCTGTTCCTTTACTATACTGTTATATACTGAAAGGGTAAATGATGACTATTGCTCAGCGCATGAACTTTCTGCTTTTTCTCTTTTTGTTATTATCTTTCAGTAAGACAGCCCTCTGGGCTTGTTTTAAATTCCAAAGAGAATTCCCCAGACAGGTGAAATCAACTGAATAAAATAAATTGAAACCTCCTTTGTCGACTTACCGTGGGGTTTGACTTAAGTAATGAACTGAAATATGAGGCTGCTGTGTTCTGCTTGCACAACTGTACCTGAACTGTAAAGAAAGGTGTGAGGTATATCTGAAACACTAATCTAGATAGAAATAAAGATAGAAATTRAAATGAAAATATTCCAGTGAGGGTTCTTTCTCTACTAAGTATTTTAGAGTCTTTTTCAACACATACTGAAGGCAATGCCACAGTTTCTTACCTTATATTTCACAGGAAAACATTAGCTTGATAAGGCACACCACAATCTAGTTTAGAAATGTACAAATAACCTTTGATTCACACAGATTCAGATTTAATTTATGTAGGCATAGATTAAATCTGGGAATATAAGACTTTGGACTTTTTACATTCTGTAGAGAAGAAATAATAATGATAATGATAATAACAATCAGGAAGAAATAATAATTTTAAAATATGTGAAGCAATGTGAAATGTGGCCAAGAGAACAAGTTTCTTGAGCTTAAGTTTTCAAGYAATATCTAAAATTCTAAATACAGCAAAATACATAGATTCAGTACATGTTTCCACTTATGTTTACTCTTATGTTTCAGAAGACTTTAGCACTTATTCCAGGCAAGTTCATCATAGATATGTAGTAGTGACCATCGCTTGAAGAGGAATGAAAGAATGCAAATTATTATTTTGATAAATGGAATAAAGAAGAAACAGAAGCAATTTGTGAATTTCTAGGTAATTTTTTAAAAGTAAAAATGTAATTAAAAACATTTTTTTCATGATGCATGTTTGGACTAGTTTATGTATAACATGCAGAATGAATAAATCAACAACTACTTTGGCTCTTCTCTTGGCTGAATGACCCCAGCTCTCTCTTGACAGCAGAGGTGCTCAAGCCCACTGATCATCTTTGTGGTTTTCCTCTGGACTCACTCCAGCAGGTCCATGTCCTTCCTAACCTTACTCATGTTACTCATGTTATAGATATATAAAATCAACATAGCTGTATAAAAACATTCCAAAAGGATTAGATTTCATGAATGTAAACTGTAATAGTAAACAAATCATTAGTCTAAAATAAATTAACTTGTGTTTGGTTATGATCTGTTGAAATAGCTCAATTTTTTCCATTTTTGATAATACCATTAGATACAATATAGAAGAAAAATGTTGTATGTATCCAAAACAAGACAAAAATGACACTCACATGCAAAATTGTAGCTTCTACCCTTCTACCGTAGCCTACTTACAGAATATCACCTGCAAACATGAGAACAGTAAATTATGTGATATTCTGCATGTGCTTATTAGGGAGACAAGATGAAAATAGAGTTTTTTTCGTGATCATTTATCAAAAGAATGTCATCCCCAAGAGCCTTGTCATTTGCTCATGGTGACATTCATGTTTCTTGGCAATTCTGAATAGTTTTCTCTGACTCAAATTTCTTTGCTGAACTGTTTGAGCCTGGGTAGGAAATTTGTGATACATCAGAAAACAAACAAACAAGCAAACAATTTAATATAACAAAAACTATTAAGCAGAGGCAAAAAAAAAAAAGTGAAAGAAGAGGAAAGTGGTGATCAGAGACCAGATATTTATGTGGCTTCTAGCAGCTGTGATTGTGGTACCTAAATATATAATCTCAATGCAAAAGAAAATAAACCAAAAGTATGGTCTCTGCTTAAGACAGCAAAATATGCATTTTGAAAAAAAAAATATCCATATGTGATCCAGGATTAAATCAAAATATTTGAGAGGAATTAGAGATTACTGCTTAACTGCATATCTAAATCAGCCTTAACTAACCTACAAAACAGCTGCAGTGCATTTGTGAGATAGAGCTGTGTGATATGGGTGTTACGTAAAATGGCAAGCTGATTGCTCTTGTTCTGTGAGGTTAACATTAATCACTGTAAATGACCTTTTTTTTTTCCTTTTTCACAAAGGCACATAATATTTATAAACTGCTACAGACACCTGTAATATAGCAGGCAGGAAAAGAACTCCATAGAATGCATATTTTTCTCAGGAAGTATTGTCGGATACTGTTTGCAGTTCTCTGAGGATTTTTTTATCTTTTATTTGCGCAGCTGAAGAGGATCTGTTAACCKGCTATATTGAATACCCATGAAGTTTGAAACCCAGTAAGAAAACTCCTCTTGTAGCAGTCTTAGGGGAAGAGGAACTTTCGTACTGGAGTAAGCGATATACATGTAGAATTATGCATRTGCAGAAGTGCATTCTATTACCTACAGATTCAGGATGTAAGATGTGCTGCTCTGTCTCCTAAATGGTGAAGAAAAGTGAAAGTGTGCCACTTTAACTAATCCCATACTGCTTCCCAGACATAACCCATTGCTCATTCTCTCCCTGGGCTAGCAAGTCCCTGTACTACAAGCTATAAATTTTACTCTACCTTATCAAAGATTTATGCTAATTCCTATCCTACTGATATAATAAAAGCAAGGTAAAGATAGATTGGTTATTGTACTTTTCTGTTTCTAAATTCCGGTGAATTTGAAAAGCACCCAGTATTCCTCTTCTGAGAGCAACGGTCATACCTGCAGAAATGATACATTTACCATGTGATTGGTCTCAATTTATCCTCTCCCTCTTCTGTGTCTCTGTGTACAGATATTAACATAATGCTGCATTCCTTTTGGTCTTGTTTTTCATTTGAAGAAATAACTTTCATAGCAAGTTGTAGAACTATTTTGCCCATTTTCTTTTTTTCTGTGTCGGATCCTATTCATCTCACAAGATCAAAAAATGTTGGAATGGAAATATTACCTCAAATCATTTCTCTCTGTTTCTTTGGAAAATTTGTTAATGTTTTATTTAGCTTTACAAACTAGAACATATTTCAAAAGAGGTTTTAAACAGATTGACGAACATCCTAATAGTCCAAAAGACCAAAACTGAAAAATACTGAGAGCATTMTGTGTTCTATAAAAATATTTGAAGTTGTCTACAGAGGCTCTTGACCTTAAGAAGAAGCATGACATTGAAAATACATGATAAGAGACATCTATTGAGCATGTGAGCTTGATCACATGATTTTGATTTTTATCAAAATTAGCATAAAAAAAGTGTAACTGCAGCTGAGTGAAATACTAATTAACTGACCTTTGTTTATAATTTTGCTAGTTTTTTCTTTTGTATAAGAAATGTCTGGAAAAATGTGATTTGAAAACCAAACACAAAATAAAACATATCTAGGAACTCCATTGGAATAGTCATGACTTCAACCATATCATATAGTAATCTAGAATTGCAGCTTTTTGTGAGGAACAAAGAGTACAGGGAAAATGAAAGTAACTATAAATTCACATCTCAACATTTCAAATTCTCCAGGAAGTCTTATGTATAAGTGACTAATTCAAGCTTTTCACACTTTATTTTTTCCTATATMTTTTAATGCAAACAATTCACAATTCCACTCAGAATATTACTGTGCAGTCCTCCAGCAAACATGAAGAATTTAAGAGACATCTTTTCCCATATGAAATTTAAAAACTTCACTGCAAAGGTGTTGTGGCTTCATTCAAAGTACTGTTTAGAGGCAAAACTTTAGGCAGAGTTTATAGATATACAGCTTAAGCCAACAAGTTACTGTTAGCAAAATCTTAATAATTTAGATACAATTATTGCAGRGGAAGAAAAAAGATTAATAATAATGCAGGTAGAGTACTTATGTTCAGAAACAGTCATAATAATAGCAATAATGCAATTCAAACTCTAGCAACTCACTTCCTAGTTTCTAGTACTTTTCTTGGTGTTATAATCACCCTTTCTCCTCTAGGCCATGGAATCAATGRTTTCACACTAATGTTAGTGGTGGTGTTGGCTGCTCTGAGTGGTCAGGATCTGGAGTCCTCCTTTGGGAGCATTGTGTCATTCATTCATTCATGAAGATGGCTAGTCCTGTAATTTTTGCCTTTAAGATATTGGCTAGTAACAGATGTATTTTGAAGCTGTGTTTAAAAAATCACACTTGAAAGTTAATGTGTAAGTAAACCACCAGTAAGATTTCATCAGCTCATTGAGTCAGTTATGTGTAGATCAGAGAMATGTTTGTTCCTTTGAGGGAAAGCTGAGAAAATATACTCAGCTGATAAATTCAACTTAAGCAAAAATCACCATTGTAAGATGATCAAGAAGTTGTATACAACGTTGTCATTCTAGTTTAAAATAAGCTTCAAGGAATACTCAAGCTAAAAAGAAAAAGCTGTGAAATGGACTGAAAAYAAAATACAATAGCATATTACCATTACTCCTTGATTTTAAAATTCTGGAGTGCACTGTGGTTGCATKATATTAATCTGTAATATTGGCAATAAGGTGTTCAAAATGTCGAAGAGTGGTTAGAACTTCAGACTGTATGACTGTGCATGTAAGTACAGACAGCTAATTTTACAAACAGAGAAGCATCTGCTGTCAGTAATTTCAAGATTATTCTGCTGTCTCGCATGCGACTACTGACCTTCTTTGCCCTACAATCAACAACACACACTTGTTCCATTTCTAAATGATGGATTAAATAAAAAGCTTTCTTCTTCCTTTTTTTCTGTTTGTACTCAGATCATACTGCTTCATTTTCCATTTCATGCACTCCATCTGAAACTCCTTTATGACACATTCTGACACTTATTTCTGGCTTGATGTTCTAGTCTGTATTTCTGCACRTGACCTGAAGCCTTTCTATTGATTTATTTCATCAGCACTGAAAACCTCCTTCTTCTAGACATTCATCATTTTGTAAGATTATTTTCAAGACATTTCAGTTCTCCTCCTACATTTTTGAATAATCACTGGGTATTTGAATTTGTTTTATCCCTGTTTTCCTAAATACTCGTGATACTATTGTTCTTACTCTTTTCTTCTGGTCTCATTCCTCAGATGCCCTTAACTTAGTTTTGYTTGTACATTGTCCTGAGCTTTTGGACCACATCAGGACTGGGGATCATGATGTATCCATTTTTCTATCCTAAGTTATCACCTTTTCAAGAGTTTCCCATTCTGCTCACAGATTACTACCTTGGTGATCTCTTCTCCTTCCCATATCCGTTTGGATGGAGCCACTTGGTCTAGTGGAAGGTGTCCTTGCCCATGGCAGGGGGGTTGGAACTACATTATTTTTGAAGCCCTTTCCAACCCAGAGCATTCTGTGATTCTATGATCCTGGTTGACTCAAACTGGATGAAAATCTTGATTATAGTTCAACAGCTCAGTATCAAGCAAGACAAATGAGAAAACTGCATGCATCTACTCCTTCACTGAGAATCCATCAATCTATCAGAGCTCCATTTGTTGTTGAATRAAAAACATCTTGTGTTTTCCTTTGAGAACAAGTTCTGGTTTTAGAATTCATTTGTGCATTTAATGAATACTGGCCTGCAACAATTTTTTTTTAGGTAAGGAAAACATAAATCTGTTCTAATATGATTTTAAGGGGAAGGCTACAATTTTTACAATAAAACTGAATTAATTTTCTGACTTCTTTTTTTYCCTGATAGATTTAAGAAAGTAATCTACAACTAAGTAAATAGCAACACGTTCTCTCATTGCATTTAGGGCAGAATAGCAGGCATCATCTAACTCTTGCATTTGACAGCTGCAGCATTGCAACCAAACTGCACTTCAGCAGGGTGCTGAGGGGTTTCTGCAAAATGCTCAAACCCAGTAAACACAGGAATACAGAAATCTGTGAATGTGTGCACGTTTGTGTGTCATATTAGTATTCATTGTTCTAAAAAGRTACTTTCTGGCTTCCAAGATTTGGCTTTAAGTATACCTACTTTTCATGGAGCCCAAGCACATGCAGCGATTTTTATTGCTTGTTAGTTTTCTGTCAAACATGTGGCTTACCAAGTGCAGTCTATATTGCTTTGTATTTAAAATGAGGCAAATAACATGTTAGGCTTCACATACAAGTTCTACTCAAGTTCTTCCTCTCTGTATTTTTGAAAATGAAGTGCTTTCATTACTCTGTCATAGGAATAGGCATTCTCTTGTCATTTTCTGTCTTTTTGCCTCCTTGTAAATAGTTCTATAGTTTAAAAGGAGAGGGGAACATTGTGCCTTGCAATATATTTTTAAATAAATCTTTGAGAAAAAAGGGGAATATAAGTCATTGCTTGATTTAAAAATGTSTATGATTTCTGTACAATGATACAACCCAGGCCTAACTAATGGATTCTATAAAAAAAATATGGTTATTATTATATTCAGGTCAAGAAATTAGCAAGACTAATGAAGAGTATCTTCCTTCAATTTAAACAGTCTATACTGAACCTCTCATATTTTGGAAATCTGATCTGCTTGACAGGAAACAGTCTCATTTGTACTGATCTGTTAGAGGTTCTTTAAATCTTAGTCTAGCAGGTATTGCCATAGTTAAAAGGACCAAATGAAGCTGAGAGCTGTAATTCTTTATCCTCAGTTAAATGATCAAAAAAAAGCAGGACACAGGATTGAATAATGAACAAAAACATGATCTTACCAATRTTTACCATTAWTATACTTCTTTGTGCCACTTTTTTTTTTCCTTTTCTATAAAGATTTCCARTGTGCTTTCAAGCTTACTTTCACTRTTTTCCTCAYTGYCTTACTTTTTCACTTATTTATATTTCATAATGTCACATGATTATATAATGACTTCTTTCAAGTCCTTTGATTTACTTAATGAGAAKTACCTCTTCATAGAGCTACTAGTTTGATTACACACGTTAGTATGATGAAGGTGATACAACTGTGATCAAATCATAGAGTGATAACCAGGTCTAGATAAAGATGTTTTAAAAGATTAGGCTCATTAAATGGAGATTATAGAATTCTGTTAGATTTGAATGATTGCTTTCTGGCTATTGCTTTTGTTTTATTTTTAAAAACAGAAACACTTTATACTTGTGGGGCATATTGAACACAAACAACAATATATTATCTGTAGAAAAAAAATTCAAACATACTTTTCAGGTAACTTAAAATTTTTCATATGTTCTCCATTCTGAAGGAAAGTACAGTTACAGAAACCCTTGATTTGATTGCTCCTTTATRTATCTTGTAGGTAGTGAGTGAAATTTTGATTTATTTCACATATATGTAGGTTATGTCAGCCTCTGAAATATTAAATATATTTATTAATAACAGTGATTAAAATCTTATCTTTATTCTATATTACAGAGCATCCCTTTCCACAACACTATAATGTAGCTGTATATAAAGCCTCTGAGAAGTGTATATACTTGTGTGTAAGTATTTTTTGTCCTATTGAAAATGAAGGAGAAATTTCAAATGGGAAATATTTCTGGCAAAAAGGGAAATTTTAATTTTTTTTAAAATAATCTCTCATTGGTGTATGAATAAGTTTCAGGCATAAATCCGTTGGTAATTACGATGTTTAACAAAAATTGTTATATTTCTCAGGCTGATCTGAACAAGGAGAAGGTTATCTGTGTGTCATAAAACTATCAATTTTCATTACAACAAAGAAATTTACTTTTCATGTTTTTCACATTGAAAGTGAGTTGTGAAAWTACTAAGTCAGCTTTTACTATAAAAACTGCTGCAACTAAAGGCCTTGAACTCAAAAGGTAATGCTCTTGAAAGCTGTAGCAGTATGCTAAGCTAAAATAAAACTGTGAAAAAGCAAATCTGCCTTCCTAATGATTGATTCTAGGAGGAAAAAAAAAAGCTACATATACAGGATATTATTTGTAGARTAGTAAATGTTAAACAAGTACAATAGTCTTTGCAGTACTGTCTACATAATTATTTCATGTTTTCGCTTTTTATTCTCTAAATGTGGAATTCAGAAAAAAGAWGCAGCAAATCAGTCACACAAAGCCTGTCTTTTACAGAAGGAAAAGTTAGAAAGGACACATCTGACAATCTTGAAACATAAAAGCTGTTGCCATGAAATGTTCTTTAATGATTAAGAAACTTATTTAGCAATCAACATCAACAATTCTGTATTTTCAAAGCAGATTGGAGTATTGGAAAGACAGAATAGGATGGCATCCTATCTTTTGGGAACAAAATATAAAATATAAATGCATCTAAGATTGGCCAAGATTACAAAATTATAAGGTAATCATTCCTGCATGGACTACTGAAATGTTAGATCCAGTGATCRTGCAACAAAGTTTGTGAGAAATTTGAGGGCAAAGGAAAATAAAAGGAAAGGTCAGTTATCCTGGCTGTCTGATATATATTCCATGTAGACTAGCAAAAAAAAAGCTGATTCTAGAACATCTTAAAAAAGATATAAAAATGTAATTACTTCCAAACTTTTAAAGTTATGTTAGTTTTTTTTTTCCAAGTGGATTTTCTCCTTTGACTGTGGACTTTTAGGTTATAAAAGAAATTGATCAAACATAATAAATAAGGAGGTTTTTAAGATTTATGATTTGACACTGCATAATCTGGTAACAAAAAAGCACCAAAGACTGGGAATAAAACTCCTCCCAAAAAAACAGAAAAAAACCCAAACCAAACAAAAACCAAACAAACAAACAAAAAAAATGCAAACAAAACCTACAAAAACAAAACAAAAATCAACAAACAAACAAACAAAACCAACTAAAAAAACCAAAAACACCAAAAAAGGCACACATCTGTAGACTTTAGTATAGGTAAATAGTAAATACATACTCTATGGTGTAGGAGGCAGCCAACTGACMTATACAAAGAAAGAMGGTATCAGCTGAGAACTCTGAGTAGAGAGATATTTTGCAGTGATATCACAAGGTGATGACTTATTWTTACAAATTCAGGTGATATGCTAAGAAGATGACTTGTTTCTAATTTAACATTTCAACTAACCTAATTTGTCACAAATTCATGGAAGATTATTACTAYTGAAGCAGGAATAATCCCTGTGAAACAGCAGTGGTGAAAGCCGTTGTATTTTCTTTTCTCCTTTCCTTCCCTGTCATAAAGTCAGCTGCACCTATTTACTCTWTCTTCTCTAAAGTGGTGTTGGGACAGCAAGTGAAATACTTAAATCAGGTGTTTTGCCCATCCAAACGCTGATGGAAGAAATCACCTGTATTTCAAGCCTTCATCATCTACTCAATGATAACTTTGGGAGTTAAAGATCCTAAAAGCTAACTTGTTTTCTAGTTGAATCCCCAGTAACTCAGATTTTTCTCTTTATGTACAGGATATGTTAGGGTATAGATGTGGGCCTTCCAGTGTTGCAAGACGAACACCAAGTGTCATTCACTACAATGTCAGTGGCTCTTTATAGGTTAAGCAGAGTGTTTTTTAAAAGATTTCTATCACATAAAACTAACAGTCACTCTTGGGTTCAGGGTGAGATAACAATCTATATATATACCTGTGTGAATGAAAGGAAAACAAGCAAACAAAAGTAGCTGAATGTGACATAGGGCAGCTTGTTTTCTTCTAAAATAAAGGAGATACAATTGCTGCCTTGAGCAAACTAGAATGGCGAAACTCAGAAAAAGAAGTGATGCTGGCAAAATGTGGATAATTGTGCTTGTTATTACCTAAGTCAGTAGGCTGCATTAGTTATAATGCTGTCTRGGATATAAAATCATAGAATCATATCATGATTTGGGTTGGAAGGGACCATAACTAYAGTTTAGATTCAATCCATGTGCCATGGTCAGGGWCACCTTCCAAGCTGCACTAGCCTCCATTCAACCTGGCACTGAACACTTCAGGGATGAAGCACCCACAACTTCTCTGTAGTGCATCACAACTTCCACAGTAAAGAATTTCTTCCTAAYATCTAATCTAAATCTACCTTTTAAATTGAAGCCATTCCCCCCTTGTCCTGTCACTACATGCCCTTGTAGTCCTTCTACTTTGTAGGAGTAGTCCTTCTGCATCTGTCWTGTGGGTTCCCTTCAGGTACTGGAAGGCCGTGATAAAGTCACCCCAGAGACTTTCCTTTACCAGACTGAACAATCCCCATTCTCTCAACCTTTCCTTGAAGGAGAAATGCTTYATCTCTCTTCAACTTAATGTCCTTTCTCTGGGCTCATTCCAACAGTCCTTCCTGTGCTGAGGACCCCAGAGCTGGATGCAGCGTTCCAGGTAGTGTCTCAYCAGGACAGAGCAGAGGGGCAGAATCCCCTCCCTTGTCCTGCTGGCCCTGCAGCCCAGGATACTTTTGGCTTTCCAGGCTGGAAGTGCACATTACAGTTTCTCACCACCAGTACCCCAAAGTCCTTCTAATCACAGCTGCTCTTAATCCCTTCATCCCTCAGCCTGTATTGATATTGATACCAMGACCCAGCTGCCCCACCTTGCACTTAATCTTGTTAAACCTCATGAGATCCATAAACTGAAAGAAGTAATGCTTCTCTTTAAATTTCCCATGTTGAGGATTGTAATAATCCCTTTTAGTGTCATAACTTGTTTTGATTACCRGTTATAGTACTTTAGGTGATGAAATATTTTGAATCAAATGTAATCTTAATTGAAACCTTAATGTAATCATMATTTTCTTTCTTGTTTAGTGGTTTTATTTAAGCATGTACCTGCCTGCTTCCCCTTTATAATAGAATCTGTAAGATTTGTATGGATGTGATTCAATTACATGTATATTTTATTTATTTTACCTGAAACAATAATTTGAATAAATATTTAAATAGTATATCTTAATTAATATCAATAAATCAGAGTGTGTCAGAAAATATTCCTGATTGCTGTAGTCTATCATCTGTTCTGATAACTGAGGGAGAAATCTTGACCAAGGCTTGACTCAAGACAACCCAAGGCATAATTTGGAGAGATAAAAGAGACCAAGGAGATTTGAGAAAGATAGAAAGCATTTGTTAGTATGATTATAGCACATATCTTGCCACTTTCTCTCAGTGTCAAGGAGTTCCAGGTGTGTACTGGGCATAGTCAGAGACAGTGGRGATGGGTCTGGAACCAGCCTCTCCTCCTGTATGAGCACCTTAATCACCAGGCTGAAGGCCTGATTACTCCTACTCTCAAATGTGCTCTAGGGAACTTTTGATTTATTTCATACACGCAAAAATAAATGATGCCTAACCACTTGAGAATGTAGCTGTGGAAATACTAAGGCTGAGGAACTCAACAAAACATAGATCCTTTATTTTGGCAGACAAAAGGTTACTTGTTCCCTGAGCTGCCCTAGGTAAATAATACAGGCTGCCACTGTTAGTAGCATTTTGCTTGAGTTGTAGAAGCAGTCATATTAAAGCTGGCTTCTGCATTTGATGATTCAGTGTTAATATAAAGCCTCTACCTTTTATTCTCAGCAGCAATAAAGGGCAARGAAACAATAAGAAATATGTGCCTCAGTATTTGTATGCTGCATAAAATAGACACCAATCAATATTTCCATTTAAAAACACTTTGTGTACGTCAAAAAATTTTTAAATCAATTTGCTATATATAGCTCATATTTTACACGATGATATATTCTAAATATATGGAAGGAAATTAATTTAATAACTTCAGTTGACTAATGGGGAAAAAAGATTGAAACCTGGTTAATGAAAGTAGTAGGAGATATGAAAACTTTAAGAACAGATGCATGGTTACACTAAGATCTTTAAGAGTCCTATTTCAGTCTGTGTTTAAGAAAAATATCACCAAGACGATGACTCAAACTAAAAAAAAAAATTTCTGCTCCCATTTAAGTTAATTTTTGTATCATTATAGTGCAGCAAGAGACAACTGCATGTGCTTATCTGTAGAAGGGAGAAAAATCACAGCTATGAGGTCATATTCATTTCTGCTCTGTAGTTACCATCTAATTGTGGAGGAAAAAGAGAAAGTCCTGTAACTTCTCTGTCACACTTCTCATCAATAGAAACATTATGCATAAAACTTTTAGTCAGAACTTAAGCCTGTTTAAATGGATCATTCCATGCAGAAATGGTCTGAATAAGTAAGGATGGTAGCAAGGCAGATGATGSCCCACTTGTAGTTTTGAGAAAATTCTTCAGCAGGGGAGGAGAAAGAATTTATATCACCAATACACCATCTTCTTTTGAAATGTCTGTCTCATTAAGAAGAAACCTCCTTGAAGAAGCTGATCTGTGAGCATGCATGTGATTTGTTCCCTGGTGGGTTTTTTTTTTTTTTTTTCTATAGCTGTTTTAAAATTCTCTTTTTTTTTTTTTTTTTTTTTTTTTTTTTTTTTTTTTTTTTTTTTTTTTTTCTGAAGCCTGCAAATAAATTGGTTTATGATTTCTGTTACTTTAAGTTATTCTGGAAAAGGCAACAGGTCAGAGTCAGAGCTTAAAACTTGAAATAACATCATTGTTTACTGTCTATTTGTTGTTGGTTTTCCTCYTCCCACCTTTTATTATTAGAGTATTTTAGCCCTCTTCCTTTCCCTGGCACTTACAACTTAGTTTTGATTCCAGTTCATAACTTACTATGAGTACTTACCACAGGTTGCTCTCCATAATTGTTTATCTTTGTGGTGTAGAGGGAACTTCYGAGACTTTGGGTTTTGTTCATTAGTTAGTTTACTGTGATGAAACAGATTTCCTATGATGTGAGGCCAATAAAGATCTAGGATTTCTTTGCTGCTCTTTACAGAGCATACCTGAGAATACGGAGTACAGCGTAATTTCAACTATAGGATACATGAAGGATAAAGTTGAAAGTAATTTTAAGACTTACCCATCTCCTTTGWTGTTATCTGATATGACRTARCTTGAAGAAAGAGTATMACACTTTTAAAAAGCAGTTCTAGGAGCTCTTCTCTAGAATGTTCCAGAGGACTGTGATAGAAGGTAGAAGATTTTCATCATAGATCCTCATTTTGGAAACTCTGTGATGACGTTTTACCTTTTGCAGAGGATGCCTAGAGAACATGGATAAGTGCTCATTCACACTATTGTCCCTGTGCTGGGCCGTCTTTAGAGGCCTCAGTACTCTGGGAAAGCTGTCCTGGTGTTTCTGGAGGATCCTTATCACAATGGCAGGCAGGTAAGCCGCAGCAATTTAGGATAAGAGCTATGTTGCAGTAGTTTATAAGTTTAAAAGAGAGCTGTAAGATTTTTCTTTATCCTGCTTTTGTGTGTTTGAGTTTCAGAGACAGTTTATTATTGAACTGCTACTTTTAAAAGTGCTAAGAAATATGTAAACCAACATCATGCACTTATGATATGTAGTTTATTTCTTTTTTTTCTTTTTTTTTTTTAATATGTCACTATGAGGGTTGCAGTTAGAGCACCATATAGAGTCTAGCAGAAAAACATCTCAGTACACCAAATGGTAAAAAAAAATAACTATTACCTCAGTCTCCCATGGGAAAATTTATGTTTCTCCATTCCAGGTTTAAGGAACATTTGGGATAGCAGTGTTATTGCATTTGCTGGTGCTATCCATTGCCTTTTAACATGTTTAGATAGGATATTTGCATGTGGGATTATTATGGAATAGAATGAGTAGCAAATGCATCGATATTAACCATGCTGTTTAGAAGTTTCAATTTTTTCTTTAAAAATATAAGCTTTTTAAAAAAAGATCTACATACTGCTAATAATTCAGGTGTTCTATTCCACCTCTGAAGATTGCATAAAAGCAAACAACTCAGAAATTAATTTCCTTCTGTTCTGAGATCATCCATGATTGTACACTTACATACTCACACTTAATGAAACTATTTGCTAAATTTTGACTCAAAATATGCTTGCAAAAGAAAAAAAAAATGCAGAATCCATGAAGTCCATCTCATTTCCCTGAGAGAAAATTGAAAAAATTCAATCATACAGGGTGTAGAAAATTGTATTAAAAATATACTATTATCAATGGAGGCTGTTCCTGTAAATCTCTTTAGTACAGTGCAGTGCAGTTTACAACCATGTACATGTAGAGAAATCTATTCAAAATTTTAAGCTACATTAAATTTTTCATTACTTTTGCTCGTGTTTTAAACACAGTAGTTAAACTTGAAAAAAGTGYCAATTCAATTAGTAGGCCATAGTATACTACTGAATTTTAGAGATACTGGTGGAAAAACATGGGATTAGTGTGTCTTTGGAATGCAACCCCAGAAAGGTAAGTGTWCAAAACTTCAGTTACTGTAAATTCTGTTATAGAGTATTACTATTTGGAAATAAAAGTAGCCATAAGAAATTTTTTTGAAAGAGAAAAATACAAGGAAAATTATCCCTTCTGCAGAAACACTGAAATAACTTCATATAGGATTCTACATGTAAGAAAGAAATAAAATGATGACAAGATTTATTGTTGTTGATGTTGGGTTAAAAGGCAGACTGGACTGCTTACAGTAATTTGAAAGGTAGAGGAAACCACACAGCATGGAAAATTATTCTTCCAAGTATCTTTCTGGATGCTCATAACAAATGCTGCCATTTTGTGGATTTTTTTATTTGAGGGTGATTTCTGAAAGAGGTGTTGCGTAGTTGCCTTGATAGACCTGATTGGGGCTTTTTGCTACTCAGAATGCCATTTTCCTGTCASAAATGTCAGACCTACTGACTGGGTACATAATTTTGTCCTTCTTCGTTGAAGATGGAAAGAGTACTCACCCAGATTCTACGGCAATCAACTGATTACTTTGTCTCCCCTCCCAGGAGATGTCTGTTAATTTGCTTAGGTCATTGATAAGAACCCTTCTGTAGATTCTGGCTGTTCATTGTACTTATCAGCAGTTCAGACATCATGCTGAATTTAATGTACTCAGTTTCTTTCGTTTCTTTCAGCACATAGTTCACAGATTTGGATTAAAGTTCATGCACATTCATTACGGCTCTATCCAATCTTGTTTCCATGACTTCATAAAAAAACAGTCCATTTTTAGCTAGGAACAGTTGCATGTTTAAAAACATTAACATGTTTCTCTATTAGAAAAATTTTTTTCATGTCTAGAAAAATAAATATGCAGCTATTTCTTCCAGTGTGCAAGTTTGTTTTGTTTTTCTTTTTTTTTATTGGATAACATTCCTTACTTTTGTGTACTCTGTTTTGGAGTGTCATTATCACTGCATTATTGTACTTCATATTAAAAGTTCTTCTACTGGAACAGCAAATTAGGCACAGATCAATTGTATTAGAAAGGTGTCAGAAGAAAGGGAGCCTGYTTTTTGGAGCAGTGAGTTGCTGTTCAGTGTCTGGTTTACATGAGATTTCACTTAAGCAGCTGAGTGCCTGTGGATAAGAAACAGGTTTTAAGATAGGTAGGATAAAATACAGAAGAATATTTTCCTTGGATCTAAACTATCATCTACTTTAGTCAGAGGGATATGACAAATAGGAAATATATAACATGCTGTGGAATGGATCAATACTCATATCATTGAAGCCAAAATTTTATAAGGATCTGGAAAAAAAAAAATTGTCCTGGTTTGGGGCAAATCTGAGAGGAAATCTCCCAAATGGAGGTCCCTCTGGGAAGCAAACCAAAATGGTCCCTCCCCACTATTGTTTCGGGGAAAAAAAATCTCCTTAGAGATGAGTGGAAAAGAACAATTTATTTAACAAACAAAGTGCTTACAAATATAGAAATTAATAATATGAAACAATGAAACCTGGCAAAATTGAGAAAGTCCTTGCTGTGGGAGCTCAGCTCGCTCAGTCTGTTATCAGTTCTTCCGGCACTGGAAAATGCCGGCCTGGGCCTGGTGGCCCCACTGGTGTGGACTCCCAGTGCTCTCACTCTTGTGGGTCTTTCAATCCAAGAGCAGGTTTAAACAGTCCCAAGAAAAAGGAAAAATAACAGTCCAGTGAACTTCTCTGCCCTAGATAGCTACAACTAACTAAAAGCAAAGGAGATCTCTGACCCACTGCCTGTCTGCGCTTCAGACCAACAGTCCAGGAGCTGGAATGAGGAGGAGTGAGCTGCTTTTCTGAAAACAAACTCCATGCTTCTCTTTTCTCCCCCTTCGCTCTTGGAATCAGTCTTAAAGGTACAGAACAAAACATCTAACACAGACATAACAGATGACTTGGGGATACAAGCATCATAAAGTCACCCTAGGACAGGATTAGACATTTACATGGATGAGAATGTCCACAGATCCTTCAGATAAAATTAGAAAGTACTTTAATGCCTTATGCATTAAAGAAACACCACACTCTAATTGATGGGAAAGAAAAAAAAAAACCTTTCTTAAAATCAAATTACTTCATTATTTAACATTACAATAAGTTCTGTGAGGGTAGGACCTTGGCTAGTCTCAGACAGGAGATATCACACTAGAGATATTTATGATACATCTGCACATACTGGGAATTTTAGMAGTGTACAGAAGTCATGTAAGAACTGAAATAAAYAGCATATTAAAACAAAAATAAAAAAAAAAAAAGGAAAAGCAAAGACTAAATTAAACCATAACATTGGAGTATMAGTATGATGCATTATGGTATAAACAAACACTTGAAAAATTAGATATTTTCAAGATKCTTGACGAATGTAATTTGTGTATTTCTCAAATCTCTTCAATTCCCATCAACTGAGTTTACATTTTTGTATTCACTTTGCACTCYCACTGTTAAAGTGAATATGACACAAAAGCAAATACTGAATGTTCTACTAGGACCAATTAATAAAGAATTATATCTGAAACTCATACSAGTCACTTTGCAACAATGATAAAGACATATTTTTTTACAACTGTATTTTTAGAAGGCTCTAATGTAATTCATAAGAAATTTATTAATAGAAAAGATATTTTAATATTTTTACTGGTGATACTGGTATAAGATATAAATTTCTAGGATTATTCAGTATTTATAAATGCCCTCTGTGTAAAGTTGTAACATAATTTAAGTGCATAAGTGGTTCCTTTATATTATTCATCTTTGACCTTAATATGCATTAATATTATGGTAGGAATATGATTTGCCACAGAAGATATTTTAGAAATATTTTTAGTGTTTATTTTGTGATTTCAGACATAAGGAATGGGATCCACAGGACAGGAGCTAGAAGGAGAAAGTGACAAACGAGGGTGTGACAATTAAATTTGCAAACAATACCAAGCTAGGAGAGACAACAAGTACATTGAAGGACAAGATTAGAATTGAAAATTATTTTGGCAAATTAAACCAATAAACTGAAAAACCCAAGATGGAATTCAAGAGGGAAAAGTACAAAATGCTGTGTGTTAGTAGGATTAATCAGCTGCCTAAATATAGAAGAAATATTGTCTTGTTAGGTAGCAGCTATGAGCTATACTGAGCCTCGAGCTAAACAAGGGTCACAATATTGTTCAGAATGTGCGTGCACTGGAAAGTATAAACTAGAAATACAAGCTTCTAGTTGTCTTTAGATTTTAGAAAAGACAATGGTGTCTTTGGCAAAGTCCAGTGGACATCAAGTTTAAATAATGAGAAGGAAAGAAAATGTGTTTAGTTTATCCAGAAGTCTGCAAAAGATATCCAAGACTGAATATTTGAGGGACCAAAGGAACGTGAACACTTTTAAGATCTCCAGAAGTATTTTCTCTGTATTCATGGTAGATGTGCAGAGAGGGTATTTAGGTTAGACATTTGAAAAATCTTTTCAAGTATTAACARGCTACACAAACATCTTTCAGAATTCGCTAGTTTGCTGTTCATGCCTTGACATGGCAAGGGAATCTCCTGACATTCCTTTCAGGACTCCAGGTTCCATTTCTTTGCTGACCATCTAAGACTTTAACTAGGAAATAGTCTGTAGTCCTTCCTGGTTTTTACATGGGAAAAGAACATCAAGGTTCTGTGGAAAAATCATGAGAAGGAAAAGAGTGGCAGTAATTTAGTAGAATGTTCCCAGACCATAACTGAAATACTTATATTGAAGATTGAGATAGATCAGGGACCTCTAGATATTTGTTGTTTGAATCAAATTGCAGTTAATGTCTAAGATTTTTTTGGAAAATTTGAGTTTGTTGTAAATATTAGAAGAAATCAAAATGAAATTCCCCAGCTGGGAAAAAAAAAAAAGAAAAAGTGAATATCACTCCCCCAATTCTTCCATTCATGATTTTTGATACCACTTTATTCATTTGGGTTCACATCAGTTATTATGTTTTTCAATTTGATCACCCCCATAAAAAAGTCTCTCTGTCATGGAGGATAAATCAGACAGCACTGAGAAACAGAATACTAAAGACCAAGTCTTAGGACTGATCCTTCCTGGAAGAACCTACTCAGCCACAAAAGTGTCTGGCAAYTAAAAGAGGTAAACAGTCATATTCCTTCACGAGTACATATTCCCAGCTGACAATACCACAGAGCTCACCGTTATAGCTTGGTGAGAAATCTTTCAATTCAAATGGAGGATYTTGCATATATATCTAATATGGAAGACAGATTCAGAACAGGGCAATTTCTTGTCCACTGTTTTCTACCTAACTCARGAGATCTAATCTATTTGGAAAACATGCATTAGCTTTTTAAAAGTACTTAAAGCTGAGTACCAATACTCTGTATTGTAAGACTTCCTTTACAATCTTTTGCATGTATTTAGCTATTAAATGTAGTCTACATTTCAAAATCAAGTAATATTTAATATGATTAATACTATTAATACTACATAGATAATAATACAGGAATATAAATACATTGAGTCTGTTTGAGTAAATACACTAGTCAATTTTTATTTCATTGAATATTTCAGTATGCCACATAGCTTCAGTCCCTTGTTAAATACAGATGTAGATCTGTAGATCATCAAAATTCATGGAATCATGGACAGGGGAGGAATATTTGTTAGATTATTATTGCTCACAGAATTAATCTTTGGGAGGTTCACAAAGGTTTAATTCTGTCATGCCTATAAGTCCAGCTGTATTTGAACAGGCAGTGGATGTGAATATTTGATCATCAATTCCCCAGTTCCTTACTGTAAGGAAACTGAGGCATGAAATATGTAGCAGAAAATAATCAACCTCTGTTTTCTGGATTACATGCAGAAAATGTACTGAATTCACATTGTTATAAAATAGARCACTTCAGGGAAGGAACAAAAGGGAAGGAATAGTCTGCAGAAGAATAAAAGAGATAGCTAGGAAAAAGGATGCATTGAAGCAAGCAGATGTCAGAAGATGAATGAGGGTGGATATGAAAAATAAGAAAAGACAAGAAAATAAGAGTGTACAGTCCATTAAATCTTGAAAGTAGAAAGCAAATAAAGGTCATAAAACAGATAAAATTATTCTCAGTCAAAGACCTTAGTGGTAATATGATGGGCTTTTACAATTGCATCAAGGAGACAAAAAAGGCTAGAGACAATGTCCTGAATTACAAAGGCTTGAGTTTAGCTGGAATTCATAAAATTTTTGTGCTCAGGGCAAAATTATGTTAGGTTTTAGTGGATTCTGGGCTACAAAAGCTATTCAGTGGAAAATAAACAAACAGATTTTACARGATGCTCAATCTACTCTTCATCAAAATATTATAGTAAACAAAATCTAAAAAGGTAGTTAAAAATATAATGACATTTGTGCATATCTTTAATAATGTTGAAAAGGTGTCAAAGAAATTAGATGCCATGTATAAAACAAGAACCGTACTTGTAACTTTCTGTGGCTGCATTTTAAAAAGCACTTTTCAGGACAGTGTATATCTCTAGATAGAAGCAATTGATGTAAAATATGAGAGAGACAATAAAGAGGTCATGCTTTGCGTTGCTGTGTTTTCTAGGAAGTCCCTGGACAGAATGGCCCACATGAACTAAAAAAAGAAATGCTGTCCTGTTTTCRCAGTTTTGATGACATTTTCTTTATTGTGTGATATTAACACTCATGTTATCATGTTCTAGATGAGAAAAGCGAAGGAGGATCTGTTCAGTTAAACTGTTAAGAAAGCAGATTAAGTGTCTATTGATAGAAACTCCAATGCCTGTCTTCATGTCACCACAATATATCACATCCATTCATTACCAACTGATGCAAACTGGCAGGCAAAATTAACACWTGTCAGCTTTATGTCTTCACTCTGAGGGCTAACAGGCATCCTAGGGTATTTTATACTACTGTATGTCTTGCTAACAGGCTGATATTGTCACAAATGAAAGAGATAGTCTTCTACTGGAAGTAATCTTGGGCCCAGAATATACTACAGAGCTCAAAAATCCCCACAAGCTAATAAACTTTGTGAAGATTCTGTACCATTTGTAAATGACAAATAAAAGCTCCAAGTCATCCTACTCCTGAAAACTGTGATACATATTTTTAGAGAACAGGAGATGTGGAATGAATGCCAAGAGCAAACCATCTAATCATATGGGAAAAAAAAAAACATGTGAAAGCAATAAAATTATTAAAATAAGAACAGTAACAACTTGCAGTAGACAGTCATTGCATTTGCATTATTTGTCTTTGTCATGTATTTCTACGATTATCTTTCTGGAAACAGAAGGTTGATTTTACTCTGAAGAAGCATGAAGCTTACTTGGGTGAGATTTTGGAGGCTGCAGGATGTGGTAAGAAAGAATGACACTTAATAAAAAATATTCTATTACTTCATTAGGCTAATATGTCAAATGTTTTTATGACTATTCATAATTTTTAACATTGAGCAATAAATACTAGTGAAGCATCGTTACGGTTGGGTTATTAAAAGTCTCTGCCCAAATTAAGGTGCAAATGAGACCATATGCCAGAGTCAATAATATGGATTTTATTTAATAGTAAAAATGAGAGAAAGAGGAAAAGGAGGAGAAAGAAATAGAAAGAGGTGTAGGAGCAGAAAGATAGTGACAGAGCCAGATTAAAGAAAATATCACCACTCTGTGGATCACAACGATGTTCTGTTGATCCTCTCTAGCTAGTCTGCTAGGTGGTGAAGGTCTCCCAGAAAACATAGAATCCAACAGATTAATATACACTGAGGCCAGGTGGGAATGTCCAGGTACCTCCCCTGGGGGAGGCAAGTTTGACACTGTCTCTCACAACAGAGTCTGGATCTGTTATATGGCATTGCATCACGTGCAGTCTTGTGGTGCAAGGACTCTGGAAAGACTCTGGATAGCACTTTGATAGATGTGGCACTCCCTCAGCTGCCTCTTAAGTGAATGTCTCATGGATATGGACTTCCCAGGGTGGGGGCATTTACAGCTGAGCCAGTTTGTGTAATGGAGGATGGGTGTTCCCTGCCTCTGAGCAGAGGTTATACCACACACCTGAAACTTCTTCCTCCCCACTCCATTTGGGGGGTCTGTGTAAACCTGTCCACAGCAAATGGGTCTGTGGGCTGTGGCCTCCCCCACCATGAACGCCGTCAGAGATGATCCTCAGCACAGCTGCTGGGTTCCTTGTTTGGCATTCTTTTCCCTCAGCCTGGTTTGTTTTTTCCTAAGAGATGACTGAACAACAGCATTTTATCTCGTATTCCCTTAGGCAGCTTAACTCACAGTCCTAACTTCTCCTTAGGAGGCTTCTTCAGGGAGGAGAGGGCTTTGGTGGCTCTGTAGTTTCTTTATACAGTTTTGCCGCAATGGCCAAAACTCCTTCATAGCAATGGTTAAGCCATGAACCATAACATTTCAGTGCCTAACAAGCCTATAGGAGAAAGAGGCTAGAGAAAAAT
>CADDXX010000268.1:514555-600284 GCA_902810485.1 Alauda arvensis | reverse complement strand
TGTCCCCTCCCAGTTCCCTGTGCACTCCAAAGCTCCTCACTGGTGGGAGGCTGTGAGGGGCAGGAAGTGCCTTGCTCAGAGAACTGAAAACATCCCTGTTTTATCAACAGTCTATTGAAATCCAAAACACAGCCTCATGCCACCTGCTGTGAGAAAATTTATTGCAGCAAAAACCAGTAAATACACATAGGATTCAGGTCAACTCTGTCATTGCATGAGCCAAATATATACTAAAACTGTGTCATGTGTCAGCGGAAAATTGGTTTTTCTTTAAAGCCTCAATTAAAGCAACCATTTTTACATATTACCTGCATGTCAATGGAATTTTCAAGAGTGTGTCTTAGGTAGGTTCTGTCTGCCTTCTTTGATTGGAAGACAAGAAATATGTGATGAATTAAAATGATACTGGCTACCAAAATTTCTCWGAAGCAATTTAGRACACCAAAAAAGATGTTTGAAACTAGCAAGACAAACCTGGGATCAAAAGAAATGACAGCTTGCTCACATTAGACAGGTATTGTGCTGTCAGATCATGACACTAACTACTTTATTACTAAAGAAAACCTCTGCTTCCACCATCCTTATCTATGTAGAGCTTGTGGAACTGTGGAAATAAGTAAGTGGCAGTCATTGAAGAAAATATATCAAAATCAGGAAGAAAGAAGGATCACATAAGTGATGTAGTCAAACTTGATTTCAAAAGAAACAGTAACCCCTAAATATGTATCTAGGTGGTCATGAACTCTTTAAAAAGCTCTAGGCAATTTATCAAAAACAAATGATTTTGTGTTTATGTGACAATGGACAATACAATATCCTCTGACTTTGACAGTTACTAACCCATTTTTATGATCTGTGATACCTGCGAACCCCAACAGATACCTATTTCATCAGCCACTCACAAAATGTAATTTGGTTGTTCTTTTCGGTGATGATGGATAAAAACTTTGGGGTGGGTACTGTCATCGCTTTCATTCTTAGTTTATTCTTTAAGGTTGCTAGGGGTAAGGGAGGTCTAATCTGGTATTTCACATTCTTATTATGCCTCAAAACTTGCCTGGTTGGGCTATCTAAGCTCTGAAAGCTTTCTTAAGTATATTTTAATTCAAAGTTTATATGTTAAAAACATTTATAATGATATTAAGATTATTTGGATATAAGGAAAAAAGACCTATTTTATTGTGCATTGGTCTGACCTATCCAAGCGTACTGTGTCTTTGAATGGAACCAAGACATTTCTGTTTCTATTATTTAATCACAATACTAAACTCTATTTTCTATTTTATTTCCCACTGCCTTGTGGGAGGTGTAGTTTCTTTGTCATAAAGAAACATTCAAATCTGTTGGCCAGGAACTGAATAGAAATTTCACAGCAAGGAACCTCAGTAGAGCTATTTTCCAGAAAAGGATGATTAGTTGTTGCTGTAAACAATAAGGCCATAACAGTGTGATACATTTCTTTCCATAATAATAAGTAGAAATCCAAGATGCAATTGCAAAATACAAAGACAAACAAAAGCAAGAGAAAATCAATATGAATTTCACAAAGAAAGCAAATATTGCATAGAGATTTGGGGCTTTGGTTTTCTATTTTCTCGGCCTTAAAATAGAAAGGTGAATGCATCTTCTATCAAATGGGGAATTATTTGAAAGTTTTGCATTCTTGTGGATCTAATTCTTTTAACTGGCATTTGAATAAATCCATATTGTTGTAGGCTTTTTGTACA
This sequence comes from Alauda arvensis, assembly GCA_902810485.1. Lineage (NCBI taxonomy): Eukaryota > Metazoa > Chordata > Aves > Passeriformes > Alaudidae > Alauda > Alauda arvensis. The sequence continues at coordinate 598,557 of CADDXX010000268.1, read as the reverse complement.
ATTGAGGCCTCCTATTATTGTATGCCACAATTCCGTTTTCCTCTTGTTTTCTCTTATCTTTTAAAATAAATAGCTCTTACTGATTTCTGCTCTCTAACACTTCTAAAAGCAGATGACACCTGGTGTAACAAGCTTTATTTCCCATAGATGCTCAGCAATGAGTCTTGGCCTTTGCTGTTCTTCAGCTCTTTAAAAGCTGACAGTATTTCAATTTCCTATATATATTGCCATTTCTGGCTGACAAGAAGGTATTTTTGTTTCTTATTTAAAGGAATGCATGTAGTTTAGAAAATTCTCTTGCAATTATTTTAATGAGAATATAAAAATTAAAAAGATAGAAACATTTTAATTGAGATTATGCTTTCAAAGAATTTAAATGTGAAAAAACATAAATTTTGTGATTATGAGAAAGATAAAATTGCATAAAATTTATCATACTTATTAGCATACACCTTTGGCTGTCCTGTCTGAATGTCAGATGGTACTTATTTTTCTTCTAGTTTATAAGAAAATATGTTCTATTAATTTTATTGCAGATTTCTGCAGATCAATGTGATACATAAATATTTTAATTGTATAACTGTTTCTTCAGTGAAATATTAGAAACAATAAATTTTGACAATCATAACTATATTGATTATGTAAAGAGCAAAACTTTACCAAATAGATGCAGGAAGTGCAAAACACTCTTAACTCTCTGAACACAAGCTTTCAGGACAAAAATACTCCTGGCATAAGCGCAGTGATCTGGTTTACCTTTCAACTTTTGTTAATTGTCAGTTTCCTTGGAATTAATTGCAGGTRAGGATATTATTTCATTATTTTGATAGTAGATAAGATTAAATTAATCCCATTTGTGAATTAATRTTCAGGTCAATATTACGTGTAGGAAAAGTTTTAAAAAGTGCTAGCACATGTATGCACACGTGTGTGTGTGTACATGCATGTAATCGAATACATATAAATATTCATTACATATTAATTGGATTTTATGAGCACAACAGCTATAGAAATATGGACTTTATATGATACAGGTAAGATTAAGGTTTAGAGAGGCTATTTCAGAAAGTAGTAAGAATATACACTGCATAAACAAGTAAGTTCTCTGCTTTCCTGGCACTTGCAGATGTATAGTCTTGMTGCAAGACATTTCTTGGCCCTATTTTCAATTTCCTGTCCCACTCTGGACAACAGTAGAAACTGAGTATACAGTAAATTGCAGTAAATAGGGTTTTCTGACACTTTTCCTTGAAAATATAATACCCAAACAGAATATGTCATAGTCTGGAATGAAATTAATATTAGATTCCCTAGTTTGCCTGATGTGAAGCACCATTCAAGAGTAAATAAATCCATCCCAGTCTCTGCCAGTACATGAGAACACTTCTATGGCCTCTGAGTCTTTATGTCTGCACTGATTGACTGCCTTCTTTAACTGCTAAATGTTTTGAACAGTTAAGAGGAAGCAAGCAAGGCAGACAAGGAGCAGGCATAAAGAGGGCTTTATAAGCTATTTTTGAGACCTTCAATGCAGCTGCTGCACTGTGCCCTGAATCTTGCAGCTAAAAGCTATTTCCATTTTCTGCAGACAGCCCTAAGAGGCCATCAAAGGCAAAGAGTTGTTTGGCAACTTCTTCCTTCTGAAGATTCTAATTATACAGACCTTTGCGTTACCAGGCTGCAGCAAGACTATCCCTTGATCTCTCCCTATTAACAAAAGAAAAAAAGAGAAAGAAATACACCACAAGAGTGTAGATATATATGATGAAGTAATAGAATGAACCTATTCTGACTGGGTTTTGGAGAGTAAGAGTGAACATATTCTCAAACTCTTTTCATGTTTTTTTTTTTTTTTCACTGAGGGCACAAATTGCACTGATTTGGGCTGGGAGTATTGTCTCAAGGAACAAAATTTAGATTATGTAATTGCAAGGGATTTTTAAAATGCTAAATAGGGATATTAGCCAGTCTAGTAAAACAAAATCTGCACAAATCACAGCCAATATTTYCTGTCTGATTCAGTCTGAATCAAAGCAGATGCTATGAATTAGTGAGAGACCTCTTTACTCTCATTAATATATCTATACATCCTTTCAATGGAGTGACTCAGCTTAATTGCTGACTGTGCYTCCATAACAATATATATTGCACAATACAGTTTGCCTTATTTGTATCCAAATTTAACTGTGCAACACTTAACATTTCCTTCTTATTTGTATCCAATAGCCTTCTTATTTGTATCCATATCTTTCTTATTTTTATCCAATTTTAACTGTGAAACAATTAACATATTCTTCTTAAAAAAATCATTTAGCCTGGTTTTAATTTTAAGTTGTTTTCAAATGAATTTGAATTTGTTGTTAATTAATTTGAAATAAATGTAAAATATCAAAATATATTAGGTACAACTAGGCTTCTGCAAAATATTATCAATCCTGTTAGACTCTTCTCTAAAAAACACTTGTGACCAATAAAACAAATATTTTTCATTAAACCATACCAATATTTTACTCTGTTCTACAACAGGAGTGTGTGCGCTTTGTACAGTACTTGTGCACACATTCACACACATATTTATAAATAGACATGCACATATATAAAAATATAACCATTTATTTGAAATAGGTAAATATCACAAAACGGACATTAGACTTGGGAGGAAGGAAATAGTTTTGAATTTTATTTGTTTCTTTGTTTATCTGTAAGGGACATAGCCTTCAATAGCTTTTCTTCCKTCAGAAAACTTGTTCTTTGCTGACAGTTGGGCTATAACTATATTTCATAAAGCCTAAAGCTCCCAGGTTACTAGAAATAAATTGATTTTGTGAAAATATGCGACACACAGGTTTTCAATATGGGTCCTGAACAGTCTGTCCCTAAAGTAGTTATTTCCATTTACACCCTTGACCTGCTGGTGGCTTTGGTGGTGCTGTAGTTTTTCATGTACTTCAAAAGTCACAGATCTGTTTCCATCCTTCTTAATTTAATATAGACTGTGCATGCTTCTACCAGTAAGAACTTTCATTTTTATACTTCTTCGATTTCATGACACCAGTGGTTTTATATTTCACAGTGTAGGGAGCAGAATGAAATTACACCCCTCTCAGACTTCAGCAATATCTGGTTTATGTGACTCAGGACCTCCACACAAAGAAGAGGTCACTCTCAATATTTCTGTAAATGGCTCTTTCTGAAGGAGTATATATGGTAAGTCTGATAAAGTGTGATTTGTTTGTTGTGCATGAAGTGGAGCCCTACAAACTTGTGTGGTAGTAGTAAAATGCAGCTACATAATTCAACAACCAATTATGCTGTCTTGACACAATTTTTCGCAACCTGTARAATATTAAGTAAGTGTTTCTAGTATTTTTGCTACCAGCTGTCTTGTATCTTACTATCACAATCTCTGTCATCAGGATTTCAGCCTTTTGAAAAGTGTCTTCCTCTTATACTGGAGAGCAGAGGCAGGCCTTATGTCCATCTACATTCCAGTAAATRACTATTGCTATACAGAATGTGAACAATCAGATTAAATTTAGAAAACTGGTTTTATACACCGAAGGAAATTGATATTCATACTGAGTACTTTAAATACTTCTTCACTGTGTACTTTCTGAGCTCAGGTAATACCTCAAGAGTCTTTACTGTAATTGGTTCACAACAGAACCGTGATTTCTATTGTTTTAATGCCTGCAATTCTCATAGATATTTCTGTCCTCACTCCAACTGTCGAACCKCTGACATTCTGACAAATTAGTTTTTTCTCTCAGTAGACTGACTTATGTGATGGCTCTTCACTACAGTGACAAAATAAAGAAAGAACACAAAGCACGTTAAGAAAAATATTGTATCAAATATTGGTAGGAACCTATCTGTTAAACAGAGGGTGTGGATTACTCACATCACCACTGCAAAGGCAGAGGTTCCCAATTCTTCCTTCACCCCTGCATTTACYGGCACTGCTGGCTTCCAGCTTTGGGAGCAAAAATCCAGGTTCATGCCAATACAGAACCACTGCCAGTGAAGGAAGTGTGAGCTGTCGCAGGACTTTGACCCCTATAAATTATTTGGACCTAAAAACGTCCATCAAACAGTGCTAAGAGATCTAGTGACATTCTTTTGAGGTTATTCTCCATAATAATTTAGAAGCTGTGGGGATCAGAGGATGTCCAAAAAGACTGAAAGAAGACCACCCTTGCCTACAAAAAGTGCTTAAATGAGGATCCAGGGCCCATTAGTGCTATTTCTGTCCCTGGGAATGTTACATAATTAATCTCCTGGGGGGCTATCAMAAGTCAGATGAAGCAGGTGATCAGGAGAAGCCATCATGGATTCACCAAGGACAAATTGTGATTGAAATACTTGATCATCCTCTATGACAAAGTGACCTTCTCTGCTCATGTGAGAGAGCCATAGATGTAGTGCAGTTTAGACCAGTGGATGGGGAACAGACTACCAAAAAAACCTGGGGGGAATGGTAAACAGTTCCTTTTTGAACAGGCAACCTGTCACAAATGGGATCCCAGAAGTTCATATTGGGCCCAACATTGTTTAATACCTTCATAATTGGCCTGGAAGATGGGATCAAGTGGATCCTGATGAAGTTTTCAATTATACCAATTGGAGTGAAGAAGGGAGACCCAGCTGCAGTAATACCTGGATAGGCTGGAAGAGCGGGCTAACAAGAACCTTAYGAAGTYCAAAAAGACAAGTGCAAGGTCTTGMACATATGAAAACATCACCCAGGAGTGAAACACAGGCTGGGATCTACCTAGCTGGAGAGCATCTCTATGGAAAGAGACCTGGGAGTCCTGGTGGACAACAAACTTATTATGAGTTAACAGTGTGCTGCTGCAGAAAAGAAATCCAGTGGGATTCCAGGTTGCTTCATCAAGGACATCATCAGCAGAGATAAAAAAGTCATTATTCTATCTGATTTGTGCTTTTCAGGCCACACTTGGAATACTGTGTTCAGTTTTGGTCCCCACTATGCAGAGAAGATGTAGACAGGCTGCTGAAGATCCAAAGAACGGCCACAAAAATGATCAAAGGACTGGGCAGCCTAGTACGTGATGAAAGCCCAAGAGAACTGGGTTTCTTCAACTGGTTTTTACTAAATGAATAAGACATAATCTGCTTTTAAATGWATACATGAATTTGTTCTTTTCACAGAATCAGGGAATTAGGAGATTAAGGGTGGAAGGGATGACTGGGTATCATCACAATAATTTTTTTCTCCAGAGAGGCCCAGCTCCCTCACAGTTTCCTCTTACAAGACACTTAATCATCTTTGTTATCCTCTGCTGGGTGAACCTGCCCCCGGACCTCCATGTGTCTTCTGTACTGAGGAGTCCAGAACTGGACAGACCACACCAGATGTGGTCTGTCCAGTTCTGGACTCCCCAGTACAGAAGACAACATAGCTCAAGAGAGGGGCAGCATCACCTCTCTTGACCTGCTGGCAATGCTCCTCCTAATGCACCTCAGGATACCTTTGGCCTTCTTGGCCACAAGGACACACTGCTGGCTCATGGTCAGCTTGTTGTCCTTCAGGAACCCCAGGTCCTTCAYCACAGAGCTGCTCTAYAGCWSGTCAGCCCCCAGCCTGTCCTGGTGCRTGGGGTTATTCCTCTCCAGGKGCAGGACCCTGAATGTGATCTTCTAAGGAGATCAGAATTTGTCGTAAATCTCATTTTTAAAATCAAACCAGTTCTATCAGTATATCCTATATTAACTTAAATTGGTGCAGCTTCCTGAGACTTTTCTATCTATTCCTACCTATCACTTGAGCTCTCTCAGACCCACRTTTGCCTGCTACTGTTTGATACTAAAAATGTCATAATGATGAGCCAGGATGAGCTGGCTCCAGAATGTAGTTTCATGATTTTGCATTTAAAATACACTTCTGAGAAGAAATCCTGCAAACAAATCTGCTATTTCTATAATATTTAATATTCTATAATTCTATTAATTTCAAGTGCAAGGTATGTCCCAARTAATTCCTGAAAAGCCTTTTACTCCAAAACAATAAATAGACTACTTATTTACTTCTCCGCTATTGACTGAACCTGTGTTTTTGCTTTCATGACAGCTATTTTGATTAGAAAATGAAACTGATTATCTCAATCACACTTTAAAGTTTAGATATGCTTCCAGAATGACATGATTGACTCAAACACAATATATATGAAGATATTTACTCTCTTCATAATGTTTCACTTATCCATACTATTATGATAAAACTGAAGAATTATTTACTATTAATTATTAGTATATATATACATATAGTATTATATCAATATCTATATTTGTAAAAGTATTTTGATAAAGAACAATGTAATCAAGCATGATGATGAGAACTGGAATTGTAAGGTTTTGAGAAAATTTACTGTACTGGTGGGCATGYGTTTTAAATTCAGTTATCTAATTTCATTTAGGTCCAGAAAGAACTAAGGAAAGTGAAATTTTAACAAGTAGAAAAAAGGCCTTCAAACGCTGAATCAGATTTTTTCAAAAGTTTTACTTAATTTATATAGTAACTTCTTCTTACTAACATATTTCAAACTTTGCTGTTTGTCAACTTGCATATAAGGCAAGGAAATTTTATTGTGTCATAGATGAAATTTAAGGAATTGGTTTTTTTTTTTTTTTTTTTTTTTTTTTTTTAATTTCACAATTCAGAATATTCTGAGTTGGAAGGGACGTATTGTGCTCATTTGAAAAAAACCATGAAATGAAATCTTTATCTGAGGAGAGTCAAAGAGCCCAGAGCAGAAGCAGAAGGATCCATCTAAAAGTCACCTGCTCTAACATCTGAATGCATGTCAGGCTCTCTACAGGCTTTCATATATTTTCCATAACAATTTATAGTTTCCCATAGCAAAATACATACACARCAAAACTATTAATAGAATAAATTTGTATTGGATTGCCAGATGTTCTATAATTGTACAGTTTACTGCAGAAAACAAACCTGTAARCTCTAATGACAACACTAATAATGTATTTCCAGAAAGAGTGATGAGATTTAGTAAAAGGAGATTAAATTAATATTATTAWATTATTATTGGTTAACCCTTTTACTAACTGCAGTGAAGCCATGAAGACTGAACAGAGTATTCTGATGTGGTAATYGTTTCTCTTTATTACACCCTGTTCCAATCATTCTCAAAGTGTTAAAACAAGAAGGTGCTGCTGGATAGCACCCTGAAGAAGGGAGGTGAATCTCCAGTTCCATTTGTTCTTCAAAATCTTGAACTGTTAAAATTTCAGTAGGAAATGTGAATTAGTTTCTGGATTTGTTCATTTTTACTTGTAGGGKTTGAAGATTAGTTAATGATAATTACTTAACTTTCAAATCAGTATCTCCTTCTGTTAATAATTTTTCACTTGAGTGATATTGTTTCCTTCTCTTAATATTAGAGTTGTACTCAGGTTTGCTAGGGGTTAGAATATGGCCCTGGGGAATTCAGGCCTAATTTCAGGCATAATTTCAGACCATAAGTCTCTCTTTTGGTTATTGAATCTCTAYTGAGGAAAACCTATGAAAAATTGCACACATGAAAATAAATTCTGGAAATAGGTGTTGCTTTATTTGTCCGAATGTGCACTAGAGTACCCAGCTATTGGTTGTAATGATCACATTTGGTAGTTGGAATGTAAGAGCTTGTCAGTATATCAGAGAAAAACCTGCTCACTTAGGACAGAAGTGGTTTATTGTTTTATTACCACCACACAACTAACTGGCAATCACTGAACTATACATGCAGGAGTATAAATAATTCAATAGATAGACAGTCTTATTTAGAAACTTACAAAATGTTAATACATTTACAAGTTACATATTTTAAGCATATTTGAATATCCAACCCCACACAGTTCTAATCCCTTGCAAAGTCATTTACTGTGAGGGTGGTGAGGCACTGGAACAGGTTGACCAAAGAAGTTGAAGTGCAAGTGTTCAAGGCACAGCTGCTTGGACCTTTGAGGTACCTGGTTTAGTGGAAGGTGTACATGCATATGGCAGTGGGCTTGAAGCTAGGTGATCTTTAAGGATCATTCCAATCAAAGGTATTCTGTGATTCTATGATGTTGATGAAGCTGTATTTAGGCTATCAGAATGCCCTTTTTCTGGGGATAGAGCAGATTCCTTAAGTACACACCCCTCCTTGATAGATGTGGAGGACCCTGCTCTGTGTGTTTGTTTCCCTGCTGCTTACTACCATTTACTCACCAGAAAGGGAGGAGTCCAGAACTCCCCATGGGCACACTGAGATGAGGGTCCCTGCTTGCTGTCCCCAACACTCTCTGCTCTAGCTGCACGCAAACTACTCCCAGTGCTTCAGAGAGGGGCTGCACCATCAGCCCTCAGACAGGCTGCAATGCTTGTAGGGTGACTGCCAACAGTGACAGACCAGGGGCTGACTGTTCTCAGGGCTGCTGTTTTCACTCTGAGGTCTCACAGTGTCCATTTCTTTGCTTCTTTTATGCTTCCTTTTTTGGGGGGGCTGATTCCTTTGGTTCAAAAGTTTTTTTCTAATTGCGGGGTTACTGCTCAAACCAGATGACAGTCGCCTTCCTCTTAAGATGCCTTTTAAGAAGGTTGAACTATATGATCATCCCCATGCTCATACTTAGAAGCTTCCTACTGAACYTCTGATATAAGCAATTAGACAGTCAAAGCAGCATAATCATCCATCTGTGCAAACAGTTATCATCATTGAATTCACCTGAAATTTATCGAAGAAGGATGAGTAATAAAGGAGTCCCATGAGCCCAAATCCTTTAAGGGTAGACTGAGCATTGAACCTAAGAAAATGCTGGTCAAGAGAGAACTCATCTGGCTGATTACAGGATTAGCTACACAGATGTCAATCATGTTCTGTTAAACCCTTATAAACCTTGGGACAACAGTATTTTGATCATTCTCAAAACTGAAAGGATTATGCCTACGTGTCTGATTGGTGATAACACYGCATAATAAAATAAATATTTATATTAAAACTTCAGCTCCATGAGTAAAATCTGAAGTATCATTTCACATGCACGCACACACACTTTCACTGTGAGAGGAAATGCTCCTTATTTTTTCCCAAGCTTCTCCCAAAAACATTTCTCAAGGTACTTTGTTAAAGTACTTCCAGGCACAATTCTATATCTATCATTTGCTTATTTGTTCACTGTCCAGGGTGCATTTAATGTTCCCAGTGCTCACAATCTTCTGGTTGTTCTCTTGACATTTAGCCATTTTTCTATTATTTCCGTCTTTCTGCTTACAGAAGCTCATTTGATATTTTCAGAGGTATTGCTGCCAAATAGGCAGCAATATTTCATGKAGCAACTTCAGCCAGACTTATGTCAGAGGTTTCTGGAAACCCACATGTTGGATTCATGGAGTAATATGTGGCATYGTGAGAAAGGTGCCTTATCCAGTGGAAACAATTTCAAAAATAAACTCAAGAAGTTAGAAATGAGGGTGTCTTCCAAGGTGATGAAGGATGTCAGTAACCTGAAAAGTAGAATCAAATTTCAAAAATGAAAAAGTGTATTTTTTTAAATCTTAGTAACATGTTGTGGATAAGAAAACAGAGTAAACAAAACACCAAGAAATACATAATTTTGTAATTTACGCATATGTTACTCAAGGTTGCAAAAAGAAATCAGTTCTCTTAATACCCATATAGACAGCTCTGCTTCATGTTTTATTGAAGGCTTTTTAATAAATAAACTCAGAAATTTGGTATCTAATTATGCGAAATTATTTCAGTCTTGTTCAATGCCCTCAATCTAATGAAATCCCTCCCTCCTTCATGTAAAAAATATGTGCATCGAAGTAAGAAGAATTTCTTTGAGCATATTTTTTCTCATGYTAATTATTATTTCTGATCTGATGTAAGAATTAGAGAGGTAGTGGTGGTCTCCAGTAAAATAAAGGAAAATGTTTCTTTTTTCTTTTCATTATGATCCAAAGCAGCATGTTACCCAGAAAGATTTTTTTGCTTACATTAATACTTATTTATGTAATCATGATCAGGATTGGGTTATCTCTTCAAAGTACAATTTGAACAAAATTCCATTTACAAAAATCATTCCTTTAAAATTTATCWTCTATTAATTAAACAAATAATTAATTGTCTTTAATTAATCTTCTTTGTTAATAAGCAGTTCTATTTCTAAAATATCTAAAAGAAAAGAAAACCATACATACTTAGCAAGTTACTTGTTCCCTTATTATATACTGTGGGGTCCTTATAGAAATCAAAATACATTGAAATGCAGACTGTCAGAAATGATGTTTTATATACTGTTTTAAATTCCTCTCACAGAATCACAGAACCATGAAATGKTTCATATTGTAATTCATGCAACTGAAGAAAGAAACAAAAAATAAATAATTATTTCAGGTTACTGAAATGTTTCTAAATATGTGGTTTGTAAAATGTTATGGCATAAATTTATGACTACAATTTGGCTGCTTTGGTGATAGAAGACATAAACAAAGGACAAATAACTGGCATTTCAGGGTTCCTCTTTAATCTTCTGAGATACCTATTCCAAAAGAAGTTTAAGAATACTCTGTCAGCAGCCTCCTATGATGAAGGTCAATGTATAGAGTAATTGAATAATTTAGCAGGYAAACAAGGGAGAAAATGTGTCTCAATTTCTATTTTGAAACTTCAAGGACAGTTATGATGCCTTGAAAGGTAACTATTGATATTCCATTTGCATTATATAATACAGTCAATAAAACATGAGCCTAAATAAGCATCATCAACCMAAGCAAGTAGTTCTCTACAGAACAGTTTCATCTGGAGGATGAACAATTTGAGAGATAAATTGTTGTCTGACTGCTGAGAATGGAACGAAGTTTTTAGGTACAAATTAATGCTTGTCATTTTGTTGTGATATTATACAAATGCTGCAATTAGATATTTATGCATTTTTTTACTATTGTTATTCCTAAATCTTCTCTATATGTCATATTACTGTACAAGCAAACAGGTGTTGAACACTGCTTTTCTGAAAGCAGTATTTTCACATCAAATTATGTACTCAACAATTACCACGAACTGTTAGGTGTTCTGGTATCATGGGCTGAGATCTCATCCTCATGACAGGACCAGTCTGGGGACAAGCAGCCACTAGTTTGGAGAAGAATATCTTTAGGCAGTCAGAAAGAAGGTCTTAGAACTTGTGCTTTCACTAAAAGGCGTGCATTCATCACATGCCCAGAAATATTCTGTGCCTTAATACAGAATCATATTATTTCAGCTGACAGAGAGAGAGATGGCTTGCAAAAGACTTGCCACTTTACGTTCACAGTTAAATTAAAAAAGCTGATTCTACTCAGACTGAAGTTAACAGCAAAATTCCTGCTTATTTCAATGACAGCTGTATTGGCCTATAAATGTCCCTTTGTTATGCTTACTCTGCTGTGCATAGTATGTTTTCTTTTAACAACATTCTGTAATTAACAACAATTTGACAGACTGTAAGATCCCACTGTTTGGTACTTGTTATTGCTGCACAAAGCTGCATTGTGGGTTTTGTTGATAGAGGGAAATTGCAGTTAAGTGAAATGTGCTTTCTTTTCCACAAAATAGCTCTTTCAGTATAACCACATGATGCTCATACCAAATAACAACTTGCTGATTATACACTCATAAGATTACCATGCTGAAGAGATGCAAACACAAGAGTATTCAGAATTTGCTGAAACTGGCAAATTCTGACTTGGCTACGCATTAAACAAAACAATTAGCATTCCTTCCTCCACACAATCTTCCAAATTTGTTCACATGACACATTTTTCCTAAGTGKGAAATTAAATCATTTCTTGAGATAAGTCTTTTGTGTATCTGACAGATGACAATGCCGTTTCTCTAGTTAAAGTTATTTGGACAATCAGTGATTGAAAAAGCTAATTTAGTATCTTCATTTTTAATTGCTTTAAGAGATTGCYACATCATCTTTAAAACCTTTACCTTGTTTGAACAATGTATTCAAGAGCCTTGAAAGGAAACAATAGACAAGGATTTATTAGTATGTATTGGTTAATATAATTCTTCCATCATTTATCTTCTGCTTTSAAATACATTTTTTTATACTTTATTTGAAAGGGAATCCAATATAATTTTATTCCTAATCTATTTGCTTGCAGAACAAGTGGGAAAATGACAATCTTCATCTCATATTTGATCTAAGGCTAGTTTGATGATAAAAGTTTTAAGAGAAATTGAGTGCTTGTGTGCCTATAGTGTTGTATGAACAAATACTTAAGTATCAATTTACATTTTGAAACATCACTGTTTAGCTTAATTCATACAGATTAAAGTTACTTTAGACATCAATTTTCAAACAATCCTTGTTCATAAAGATTGATAAGTACTGATGTGTTTTATGAAAATACTCAGGAATGTGAGAAATTTTTATGAGTGTACAGACTAAAAAAATTACACTGTAGAACAGCATATCCCAGGATTTGGCCTCAATTGATATTTTTTGGGATTGAACATTTGTAATGTCCCTTTCTTCTTCAGCCACTTTTTCATTCTGTCCTTTTAATCAGGCCTAGTATTGTCTCAGTTAGCAGAGGGAAATAATTCACAAAATTATCTTAAAAAAGCATATAATATATTTTTAAAGCATCTCTAAGGGGCTAATATGTTCAATTTGAATTTAAATACATGCTTTCAATGAAATTGGAGAGAGATAATGTGAAAGGTGGTATGATATGAGAGTGCAAACAGCAATGACTGACTGGATTCAAAAAAGATTTTGTTGTTGATCTTTGCCATTAAATACTAGAAACTCCACCCAGATAACAAACATTGATTTCATGTAAATGCCCACCTCAAATATAGATACTCCAATACATAATAAATTGGACAACAACCAATTCCATTCCTTCTGGAACAAAAGTAATTAAACAATTACTTCCTTGATCCAGAAGGGAAAAAAAAAAAAAAAGCCCTAATTGTACCAGAAGACTAATTTTAAACTATACAGTAAAATATGTCAATGAAAAGCTTTGTTCTTGTAAGCAGGCCTGTAATTTCTTTAATTTTATCCCTCACAGATTAGAATTTAGGAAAATACCAATAATACTAGAGTCAATCTCAAGATGCAACTCCATGAAGTAACAGTCAACTTAAGTACATGCTTCCACTTATTTAGGTACATTTCAGTGCAAAATAGAGTATCACTTCATCTTCTGTTGGAATCGGGAGAGGCGTTCTGGTTTGCTTCTGAATACCAAACTCCACTCGTATAGCCAGGAACTCTGTACACTTTCTTCTGTCTAAATGTTAATGAGACTAGAAAAAAAGTCATTATCTCCTGAGAAAACATTAACAACTCAAGCAATAAAACATCTTTCTCACCATTTTTAGAATCACAAGGATAATTTACAATATCTAATTCATGTTTGTCAATTTTGTGTCTTGTTTCTCAAATGCTCTTTTCATCAATCTTCTCTTTATGACTGTCTACTCTACAGAGCAGGTAGTCTCTAAATGTTTTGGTTTCAACTAAAATTATTGTGTTTTGTGCARGTATTTAGATTTGAGACACTACAGGTCAGTCAGCCTGTCCTTGATCCCKGGGAAGGTCATGAAGCAAATCCTCTTCAAAGCCATTTCCAAACATGTGAAGAACAAGGAGATTAAGAGTAGTGACTATGGATTTATGAAAGGAAAATARTGCTTGAAYAATCTGGTAGCTTCTTACAATGAAATTACTAGCTTAGCGGACAAAGGCAGGGCAATAGATGCCGTTTATTTTGAATTTTGAAAGTCTTTTAATTTTGTTTTCCATGAAGCCTTCTCAGACAAACTGAGGCAATATGAACTAGAAATATGGACATAGAAGTGGACTGAAGACAGGCTGAAATACCAGGTTCTAATATTTTTGATCAGTGCACACCTGTAGGCCTGTTGGAATTCAGTCCAGTGGAGTTCAGTCACTAGAGGAGTACCCCAAGTGCCTATACTGGGTCTAATACTGTTMAATGCACTCATTACAGAACTGGGCAGTGGAGCAGAATGCAAATGATCCTCAGCAAATGACACAAAACTAGGAGGAGCTGGTGATACACAGTACAGATGTGATATCATCCAGAGGGACCTCAAAGGATGAAGAAATGCTTGAATGACCAGTGACTCTCCATGATGAACTTTTTCCAAATGTCCCATCTGAGCTTTCCCTAAGGCAGCTTCATTCCATTTACTCATGTTCTATCACTGATCATCAGAGAGGGGAAATCAGCAGCCTCCCATCTGCTTATACCTTTGAAGAAATTGTAGACTGTGATGAGGTCACACCTCAGCCTTCTCTTCTCCAGACTGAACTACAAAAGTGACTACAAAAGCCATGCCTTGCAAGCATTGCCCTCGAGACATTGCACCAGCTTGTCTCTCTCCTCTGGACACACTTGTCATTTTATAACCTTCTTAAACTGAAGCACCTGAAACTGCACAAAGTAACAGGGTTTGGCCCACTGTGTAGTGTGGGACAACTGCCTTGCCTGACCAACCACTGATAATAACGAATAAAGAAGACAGAGACAATGTTTACTCTGTAGTACCTGGTGACAGCAAAAGAGGCAATGGACAGAAACTGAAATACAGAACATTCCACTTTAACAGAATCATAAAAAGTAGCGTGAGAGTGGCCAAACACTGAAACAGGTTACCCAGAGAGGCTGTAGAGTCACTATTTTTGGGAATATAGAAAAACTGACTCTRGTCTTGGTCAACCTGACTTAGCTGATTCTACTTTGATCAAGAGTATTTGATTAGACAGTTGCCAGAGTTCCTTTCCAAATGTCATGGTTTTGTAATTCTGATCTACAGGTCACTATTACATTGTCATTTTGAACAAATGGTATATTTCAAGGAAATTAATCCAAATTTAACCTGTTTTAGGTTTTTTTGGTGTTAAATATCAAGTTATTATCACTAGGTTTGGTTCTGATATTCAAAAATTTAATGTAAGACCAAGAATCCATAGACCAAGGGTCCATCTCAGTTAGGAATAGGGTCAGAAGCTCAGCAGAAAAGTACAAGAGCGGTCAACTCTAGAGTAACACTTCTCTTGGTATAATTCCTCACACCAGTTTACTGTATTATTTTTCTTGACATCCAAGGGCCCTCTATAGATGGGTATTAGACAAGATTTTAGCCCATAGGCAGAAACTTACAGGGAAAGAAGAAACTGGAAAGTCAGGTGTAAGGAAAGAATARCACTCTACTGAATTCCTCCCTTGCAAGGCAGCACATAATCAAAAAACTTGGATGACATATGCTTTGAAACAGTGATAATTCAAACCACTCCGTGCTATTCTTTGACCATTGTCTGACCTGCACAGATGTGGAATGGAGTTTACTGATCCTCAGGTGGGTATCCTACTGAATCAGTCTATGCGGGATGAAAGGTGTTTCTTTTCTTTTGGRTACTGGAGTTTGGAAACATAATTTCTTCCAAAGAACATTATCCTTCATTCCCTATTTKCATGATGAGTATACATATTATAAAAGGAAGAATGTTTTCATTATGATACCAGATTTGGTGAGTGCAGTGCCAGGTTTTAAATATGATATAATGCAATTCAAATTCAGTAGTCCCAAAATGGTGTTTCCTGACTTCCACTTACTTCCAGAAGCCTTATTCTATAGTGACCACTTGACATGCAAGCATTTATCTAGATAAMAGTCAGACAGGGCCTGTTGATACTGGTGACAAATGGATTCTATATAAATATGTAATACACTCAGGTTGCTATAATGAAACCTGTGTTCATAGTGCAGGAATGCTTCCCATTCAACTCCAGTTATATTACAAGGGAAAACAAAAGAAATTTTTGAGTTTCCTTGCCRTAGATCACAGAAATGTCTAAATCATTGTTTTTTTCTAACTTAAGGAGATAGGATTGGAGCTAATTAATAAGCATATGAATCAATTTTCYTTACGCAATAATACCATATTGAACTGTGTGTTAAATAATCTGAACACTGAGTGTTGATTTCTGAAAATTGTTCAAGCTAGGCAGGMTGATGAGTGCAGTTTTTCTGAATGCCATGGGAGAAGCTAATCCTTTTTCCAAAGGCAGAATGATGATGCTTGGGCACATGACTTTTTATTTGGCACCAGGACGAATGCACCAAAATTCAAACAAAAGCCCAAGATATAAAAGTTATAATTTTGGATCATAATCAAAAGTCATTRTGAGTGATGATGAAAGCACTGTTTTTTATATCAACATGTATCTGCTTTCCCTTTCCCTGTAGAAGAGGTCTAAAAGAATTACTCATARGAGTGAATATTTGTATGAGGAAGTTATTAGAACTGTTTCCTGACATATGGGAGTAGCTTATTTGGTCTGCCGTGCATCATTAACACCTTCATAAAGTTGCTTGTATGCCATCAATTATGTAATTGCAAATTGGCATTGAAAAGATTGATATCACGAAGCCAAGCAGTATGTTAATTTCCTGCCAGATAATATTATGATAACGTACATTTCTAGACTTAAAGGCTTTTCTTTCCAAACATAAATCTTTTTAATATTAATGTTTTCCAAATACCCTTTTAATATAAAAATACTAAAATATATATCAGTGAATTAATATTCACTATGAAAAARTGCATAATATTATAGAAAGTTTTTTAAGTTTTATATCACTGTTTTAAGCAGATTTGCCCGCAACATGGTTTCCTTCCCAWCTTCCTGAAGGGCAGCTCAGATGATTGTAAATAAATGGAATTATTTCTGAGTAGAATCACAAAGCTCATAGCAATGTGTACTTAACATGAAATATGAATGCCTCAGGAATTACACTTCTACTACCCTGAGGCAAAAATACTCAGTTTTACYAGAGCACTGTTAGGAAGAAAAAACAGTGTATTCTTTCATAACTTGATCTTTTAAAGTCTGGCTTTAAGACTTTTCAATGTGACAGATTTTCACTAAAACAACTTGGCAGCTCAAAAACCTTAGAACAGTGTGAGTTGCAAGCAAAAGATGGAAACGTGAAAGAAAGTACAATTTCCTTGTCCTTTGTTCAGATTGTGACACATCCTTGCAAAACACAAACTTTTCAGAAACCAGCCATGTTCCTCTTAAATCCAAATTGTTACTCTGTCAGGGAAGTCAGTTCCATTCYTCTCAGCAGTAACTCCAGAAAGAGGAGRAAAAAAAMCAGAAGAAAAACCATTACATCCAGTTTCTTTCCTATTATGAGAACAATAATGCATTTCATGCATTATAGTTTTGCAATACTTAAATCTCTTATTTATTCTGGATTTTAAACTTCCAGTTCCAGATGACCTGAAGAGGTAATATATTTGCATGAAATAATGAACATTCCGAAACTTTTCCCCTAAACTTTTTAATTTATCTAGTGTATGTATCCTTAGTGATTTCTGAGGAGCTGCTATCAATTSAGGACTGGTATCCCCAGACTAAAATAAACATTTTTCTCTTTAAGAAAAAAAATCCAAAACAACCAAAACAACAGAAAACTGTGTTCATCCAACACTTCAGAATACTATTATACCTGCTCAAAAATTACAAAAAGTTTATTTTATCTTTTCAGAGCACATGGTTCAGTCATTACTTTTGTCTGTTGCATGCATCCATAATCTCTGTTACTGTGGTGTGTGGAATGAGTGCTCAAGTGTGCCCAGACAGATACACAATTGAAATTTCTCTATGATTAGGGGTTTGAAATGGCCAGTCAAGTTTGGCAAATCATGGTTACAGGRTTTGTGCCACAGTAAGAGGTTAGGCTATTTAGGCCATGGAACACATTTTGAGAAATCTGGTCCACTATGGGCTGATGGGGTCCACCTGTCAGGGAAAGAGAGCAATGTTTTTGGTAATAGGCTTGACAAACTGGTGAAGAGGGCTCCAAACTAAAGTTACTGATGCCAGGCTGTGTGGTGTGTTTGACATGCTGAAGAGAGGAGATGTCATCCAGTGGCAAYTTGAGAGGTGGGCCAGTACTAACCCCATGAAGTTCAACAAAGCCAAGTGCAAAGTCCTACATCTGGCTTGGAGCAACCCCAAGCACAGACACAGGCTTGGCAAATAATGGATTGAAAATAATCCTGAGAAGATGGACTTGGGGTATTGATGGAAAAGGAGCATGACTAGGAGGTTGGAGGAGGTGATTCCCTCCTACTATTCTGGTTGCTTGAGAGAGACTCCCCCTGGAGGACCGAGTCCAGCTTTGGGGTCCCCAATATAAGAAAGATGTGGAACAAGTCCAGAGGAGGGAAACAAAGATGATCAGAGTGCTGGAGCACCTTTCCTATGTATACAGGCTGAGAGAGCTGGGGTTATACATATGGAGAAGATAAGACTCTGGGAAGACTTTATAGAACCTTTTAGTACCTGAAGGGGACCTGCAAGAAAGCTGTGGGTCGACTTTTTACAAGAATGTGTAGTGATACATGAAGGGTAATTACCTTAAACTGAAGGACTATAAATTGAGATTAGCTATAAGGAAAAAAAGAGAAATATCTTCATGTATCTGTGAGGGCAGTAAGATACTGGCACAGGTTGCCCAGAGCAGTTGTGTATCCCTGGAAGTGTTCAAGGAGAGGTTGGATGGAACGCTGAGCAGTCTGGTCTAGTGGAAGCTTGTCCCTGACCATGGGGAGATGGGGCTTGGAACTGGATGATCTTTAAGGCCCTTTTTAATCTAAGCTACCTCATGATTAAAAAAATTCAAAAGCCAAGTGGCTTGTAATGTGAAAGCTRCACAGCAGTTAAAGCAAAGTACCCACACTGATGCTGGCTGGTGTCCTGGTAGCTTTGAGAGTAGGGTAAATGACCATGGAACTGGCTTGAAAAAAGCATCTATGAAGGGATAGCTGTAATTTAATATTTTGGATGAGAAAATATGAAGGGACTTGGCACAGACCTTTTTTTCACTCCTACCAGAGAAGTAATGAGTTCTCTCGGGATGAATTTGGGCAGAAGAGTGGGAGGGAAAGCACTGAAGAAGAAAGGGAGAAAACAAGTCCTGGAATCCTTGATTACATGTCACTGCCCAGGAAAAAGACATAGATCATAGTAATGCTASTGTGGGAAATTCTATGTAGTAAATTGAGAATGTGTAGTCATGGWGTGGTTTGGGGCTGTGGTAGCTGCTGTCACTCTGTGGGGAACTCTCAATTTCCTAGAGAAAAAGTAAAACACCTTCATAATTCAAGATCAGCTAAGATCTGCTGGTGACTGACAAGCTGTCAGAGCACTGAAAGTCTAGGGGCCCTCTGCTGCTGTTGAACAACTTGGGAGCTGTTAGAACTGATATTTGACATCTGAGGACAAACCTGTCTCAGAGTTGGCTGCAGATGTCCTCCATGCCATTGATGTTTAGTTTAAATKTCTGCTTGAGAGGTTCAGGAAAGTCAAATACCTATAGAGGATCCAATGATGTGGGTTGTCTCTTGCCAGACCTACTTTCTTYGTCCTTCAAACAAGGACACTCAAGGCCGGAGTTTGTCACTCAGCAATGGTTGCTCACACCATTACCAAGAATGGTACTGCACAGCCTCAGCTCACCCCAGGGAGGTGAGARTGGCTCATCTCCAGACACACACAGTGTCCTCCCAGATCAGGCCCAGGCTGAGGCCCCACAGGTCCCAGACCCAGAACCCCAGGGCACTGCAGGGCCATGGGCTTCTGGCAGTGATTAAAAAACCCAAAACATGCACCATGTCATTGTCAGTATCTGCAGTGAATTAATAGGTCCAGTTTTCCCACCCAACATTTCTCAGTCCATYCTAGCCAGGTGTAGTAATGCAGTTTTAGACCAGGCAGATATTTTCCTTATAGGGAAGATATGTTTAGTTTTACCTTAGGACCAAAAAAGGAAAGAGCCCTAGAAACTTCTGTGCTCCCCAAGCTGCCATTGGCTCAGTGCCAGGACAGTGGCATGGATAGGTCTCTGTACCTGTCTTTCAACAATTTAACTGTTCTCTATTGGGCAGTGTGCCAAAGACACTGCCTCAACCATTAGATACTTAAAGGGCTGCACAAAGCCCCTCTTGCCTTTTTCAGGGTGCTTTTACATGGTGCAATCTCTCTGCACCTGTTACGGCTTATTTTTATTTGCATTGTACTGTTTATTATTTTCTCCTTTTATTAAAACCTTTTGTGTTACACAGCACACCCGAGGAAGTTGTCTCACTCTTATTTAAGCCACTCTGTGAGGGGCAGGCACCCTCAGAGAGACTTGATGTATCTCCACGTGGCTCACTCCACTCTGGCCATGTGTAATAATACATCAGCCAGGCACCACAGCAGCGCCCCAAATGGAACTGTTGGGCAGGGGTCAGGAGAGACTGAGCTGAAAGAGGCTCCATCAGTGCCCTTCATGAGGCACCTCGGGAGCTTTGGTCCTTGGCATTGCTCAGCTCTTGGGGAAGCAATTGCACAGCTCCTGCCAGCACATCTGGTCTCTGTTGACCTCAACACCTAGGAGAAGTGCAAGTGGTTGATGACGTATAGACAAATTAATATTCTTAAACACCAGCTTCTGGGGGAGGGGAATATGGTCTGACACCTCTAATTTAGTTTGCTGAGAGTATAGCTGCGAGCATGAAAGTGTCAGGATCGAACATGCATTTTYCCCCCATACTTCTGAGTTAGTTTTGTTCTATGTGGAATCATAGATACACTGAGCCTGATCCTACTGGTTGCAATACCTGCTTGACAGAGTGGTGATATATTACATTAACTTATTACTTTTTCATGGCATTTGTAGCACGAACTTAAGTAGAAATGTATCATTTATGGTAATGTACATCTTAAGATGCCAGCTCAAGGAACAGAAACTTAACCAACTTGTAGCATATATGGGATATCTAGCCCTACCCAGTCATTGCTGCCAGTCATCAACTTCCAACTGGGAATTTCCTTCATGTTTAGCTCAGAATCTGAAAGACAGAAAGATGGATGGAGGAGACCCGTTGCAATGAGTCACAGTTTAAGCAACCTCAGAGGTGGCCAGAAGGGCAGGATGTATGCAGCTATCCAACTGTCTACATCGAACTGTTTAGTGGGATTACAGGAATATGAGAACGGTGAGCTGGAACATGCCTGAGTTTAGCTAGCTTGCAGAAGTGGAGAATATTTCCTGTCACTGCTGCTTGCTAGTCTGCAACGAGACACTTGTCCTTTCTAAATCTTTTAGTCTGTCACATACTGYAGTTATATCTTCACATCTTGGACTGTTTTGCTTGTTTTGCTCCCCAGACTAAGGGAGGATCATGCCTTTTATTATTTCTGCTGCTATCACACTCAGTGTACTAAAAATTATATATAGATGGACATCACRTAACTCAAAGACCTTAATAMAAAAAAAAAATTCCATTATTTTTATTCTTTTATCATACAGGGGATTAAGTCCTTAAAGTCTTTAGTTCAGTTATTAATCTAAATGTGTTTAGGAAAATTATGCAAAAGAAATTAGGAAATTTCACTAAATAAAACTAAGTTTATAATACAGAAGTCCATCTTTCCACTCTACTGTTGAAAGCCATTAAAATAAAACCATGGGATTAGGTCAGTGAAAAAAAACAAAAACAAAAACAAAACCCTCAGTGACTTCTGGACTTTTTTATTATCAGTTCTTTTTATTATCAGTTAACAATTTACAGGGAATTCAAATACGGTTAGGTTCCTTATTTATGTCATCAGAAATGCTGTMTTTTGAGTTATGTTAGCAGGAACATTCCCCCAAACCTATTAGCTTCAATGGACTTCACTGGGTTGGAATTTACAGGACACATCTGTTGGTGAAGGAAGAAATACAAAATTGAAGTTGTGCTCTTTTAGGTACGTTGAAAAAAACAGGGAACAGAAAAGTTTAAAAATTATGCAGATGTAATTTTGCTTCTGAAATCAGCAAACAGTTCTGARTAGAAACACTCAGGTATGTATGAAGTAAGAATGATTTAGAGAAAAATTATGTCTCCATACTGTTTTATTAAATCTTAAATGTTCTCTTAATTGCAGTATCACAGTCTTTCACAGTGGATAATCAAATGTACATGTTGCTCAATTCCAGAGACAGAAAAGTTCCATAATATTCAGGAAGCTTCTCAGAGAAATAACATATCTAAGATAAAACAAAAWAAAAAAAWATTACATATCTATGAATTTCTATAAACTGTAAAAGCWTATGGATCTACTCAKAGAGAGTGAAATTAAAACCTATTAATTTTTAAATAAACAGAAAAGTGATTTATTTCAATCATGTTATTTGAAGTGTTATTTGCTTAATTGAATCTTAGTGTTCCTTGAGTCCAAAGCACATTAATTTATTTCAGTCTAATATATTTTTTTCTGCCTTGATTGAAGCTTTGACCCTACAAACAAAAAAAAATGGCTTTACTTACACTAGTAGTGTAAGATAATTTAGTTAGAGTACTTAAAACACTAATTACCAGAAATTATTTTTAAAAATATTCATTACAACARTATTATACAAATTAGCTAATAGTTTTTAATAATTCATAAAGACATAAGAATGTGCTTAATTTGACAAGTGATATGTGGTTAGTTATGAACATATCAAATTCTTCATTTAATTATATCTGCAAATATTTGTTTCTGCAATGAAAATATTTTACCTAAAAGTAAGGAAATGAGRTTCAAATAATCAAGAAAGGAAGGTAAAATTATTACTTCTGTCACAGATTTGCTTTCAATTGTTTATAAGGTATATGGAAACGTAAACCAAAAGAAAACAAATCATAGATAGTAAAATATATTTACTWCTCTTTCACTGCAGGGGACAAAAGCATTACTGGAGTAGAGGCTATCAAATCCTTCTCGTGTATAGTCTTTTCACCATAAAATGCAATAAAGTTGGTCAAACATTTATTTTCCTGTTAAATCCACATAAAATCTTCCTAATTGCCTTCTTTTACTTCACAAGCCTGAAAATGAGCTCCATGAGAAGCTAGTCTGTGATATTTCCAGGGCTGAGGGGAAGCTGACTGATTTAGAGKTCCCTGGATCCTCCCTTTTGTATTACTTAAGGATAGATGAGTCCAATATCATCCTCTTTCTGGTTACATGAGACCTTCTTAATTTGCTGTGATTTCTTTGTTGATGCCACACATGGGCCTCACAATCACATCAGAATACTTTTYCCACAATTTCAACTGAATATCATCTGGCCTCATGGACATGAATGCATCCCTGACTTGTTGCTTGCCCACTTCTGTGATCAGACTTTATCTCTGAAAACAGAAAAACAAGACATGGAGTAGTTTAGCCTTTTCAACATTGCCTACCAATAACTTGTCCTACCTGTTTAGCAAGAGATCCATCTCTTCCTTGAATTTTCTTTTCCTGTGTCTATCTTGAACATTTTTTCCTTGTTACATTTAATGTCATTTTCTTATTTTAACTTCAGTAAGTCTTTGGCTCTTCTGATTTCATGCAGAASTGTGCAAACAATAATTTTTTTCAAGCAATTATTTCATGCTTCTTCTTTATTATTTATAGTTGTTTCCAATTCTTGGATGTTCTTCAATTCTTCAAAGTTCTTTATATAGCAGGGGGTACTTTCTGGGGAAATCCCTGGTTTTCCTGACCTCTGAAGTAGTTTGCTTATTATTTTTCTSTCTCTCTTTAAATAGTATAAGCCATCTCTCATAGGCACCTTTCGACTCCATGGTGATTTCTCAGTGTATTCTGCCTTGTAATTCCTTAAGTAAACTGAAGTATGCTCTCTGGCATAAATCACAGAGTCTAAGTAACACTGTTTATTTTCCCTCCTCTAGATCCAGAATTCAGTCTACATAGTTAGGAAGTCCCAATTTGTGAGCACCAGGACAAGTAGCACTTTAGAGTAGCTAAGTCCTCTAGCCCTTTCCTTGGGAAGATAATCACCACCATAACCTACAAACTTGAATTGCTTGCACAGTGTTTCCTTCCCAGGAGATTACAAGCCAAATAAAAAACATGGTTTTGAAATTCTGAGACTTCTGATACTTCTGTACAAAAAGCCTCATCAATTGCTTTGCCTTTTGGAGGTTTATGATGGGTCCTTATCACAACTCTGCACTTTTATTTTCTTGACTCAAAACTCTCAGACCCTGTGTTTTAGGGCCTGCTTTACTCTCCTTATATTTTGCCACCTGTCCTTTCTAGAATGTCTAATAAGTTTATTTTGGTTTTAAGAAAAGATTATTTTCCCCTCTTTCTTCTGTTTATATCCTTAAAGTGTAATAAATTGTTTTTTGAAGCACAAGTTCTGACAGCAGTTTAACGAAGGAGAAGACAAAAGACCCCAACTTAATTATCTTGTTATTTCATGAGTTACTGTCCTTTTATTCATGCAAATAATGTGCCTATAATTWTTGAATCCTCTAAGTTTCCTCATCTCATTGTCTGATACACATTTTAGAGGTTTTTTCCCAATATTTTTGAGACAATAAAATGTAATGAATTACTAGGATGAAGCTCTATGCAAGCAAAATAGTAGACCTTAGCAAAAAATATGTTTTGCTTTAATCTTCAGATGTCTCAGAACTTTTGTTCCTTTTTATCCTTTTTGTTTTCTCTCCTTGCAGACCACAGTAATATAATATATAATTTGAACAGTTGTTTATGCTAATATCATATTAACATAAATGTAACTGATCTACTGAATTTCCATAAGCAATGGCAGAACAGAATATAACCATGGAAACACCCAAGACATCCCTCAGATATGCTTTAAAGAAACACAGATTTCCTCACTCATTTAGCTTTTCTCAGTATTCCCTTGTGCCATTTCAGTTCTTTGCARCTTTACTTATATTACAAGTAGAGAGAATTGATAATGGGTAAAAAGATTTAAGATAGAATATTTGTCATTTGTGATTGAAGACTAAGGAATTAGATAATGAAAAATGCTATTTATACATTTCTTCATTTTATAATTCAAGAATGTGATTTCATTGTCATAAAATAATCTCAAAGAGTTGAGTATCTGTATAACAAAGCTTTAAACTTCAAGAAGAATTAAAACACTGGATTGCGCTGATGCCTTTAAATCTGATGTTCTTCAGTCTATTACTGATAAAGCAACCTATTTGAAACTTATAAGCTTTCCAGAGTGGGGTTTAAATACAACTTACTATCTGCACTACTGTGAATACTACACTTGCTTCCTGGTCAATTACTGCTATGGTTGTTTTTTTTCTGTGGAAAAAAGACCTGGTTTTGTGACCCATACATTTATTTCTGTTCAGCATTATTTGGTTTCATTGAAAGTAATTCTTAATATTAATCAAAACCTAAACCACTGTGCAAATGCTTAGTACATTCTTATCAGATAGGTCAGTAGCATCATTCCCATTTTCAAAGGACTCAGATTGCTGAAGAAACAATTCAAATCAGTATTGAACTCATCTCTTCCAAGTCCTGGTTAAATAAAACAAAAAAAAACACCTTTTTTTTTTTCCTTGGTCAATTTTAAAAATAACTAAATATGGATCTTGAATGCCAGTGTTGAAGACAGTAAATGCCAGAAAATGGGCAACACTTATTCCTGTTTTGCTATCGCTATAATTACACTGTTTAAACAGGTAGATTCCAAATATCTTTTTTAATTTATATTTGTTTTAACTTTTTTTTTGCAGACTAGTTCAATCTATCTTCATTTTGTCCTTTGTCAGGCTTAATCAAAGAATTCAGCTATTTTGAAGCTCATGCTTATGTTACTATTGATTATTTTTATACTCTGCAAGCATAATTCTTYCTGTTTTCTTTACTTGTACCATGTTACATTTCTTTTTTGTATGCTTTGCATTTCCTTGAAATAATGTAGATAATTTCTATCTACATTGTTCCMCTAGAAAAAGCACAGGTAATGAGTGCAATTCTTCAATTTTTTTTTTTCTTTTTTTTTTTACATAAGAACTTGTTAAGTGCAGAATGTTTCTACAGTTGTTTCATCATGTTATCTGCCTGTACATCCAAGGTTGCTGTAAAGCCTTCTATTGTATTTTCAGCCTTTCATCCCATTAGCAAGTAGATGCAGTTATGCCTCACACATTTCTATTTGCTTGAATTGTATCCTACATTTTTTCCTAGTGAATGAATCAATATAAAGTGGAGACATTTGACCAYTTCATTTTATTTCACAAAATTATTTAAAGTTCTTTATGTGTAAAAGATTTTTTATTGTCTTGAAGACTCACATCTCAGAGATGACAAAAGCTTTGCAACCAATTTAAGCACATATGAACAAATATTTTTCTGATATCTTCAAAAATAGGAAGTGAAATTAGAAGCAYGTTTTTCAGTTGCAGATCAGGGATCACATCCAGAAAGGTGCATAAGTCTTTTCTTTTCTGGAAAAACCTTCAAGATAAATAAACTTCCAAGCTGTAATCTGGCATAAAGCTCCTAGAATCACAGAATCATAGAATATCCTGAGTTGGAAGGGACCCAYMAGAATCATCAAATCCAGCTCTTGGCCTTGCACAGCACAACCTCAAGATTCACACCATCTGCTTGAGGGCACTGTTCAAACACTTCTTGAACTCTTAAAAAAATTCTCCTCTTGGAATTAGGCAGGTGAAATCACTCATTTTAACCAGCCATAATACATTATGCTTTCACTGGGCTTTTTCACAAAMTGTAGGACACAGTGGAAGTAAAAAMCAAACAACATTCCACATCATAAAGGTCTTTCCTGCTTCACAGACAATCCCACTGGCAAGTAGACTTGGGGCACAAAATATATTGGGRGGATACACAGCCAGGACATCTGATCCTAACTCTCCAAAGAGAAATTCTGTGCCATASAGCATCATGCACAGCAGTGAAGGCTGAGAGAAGTAGGAGGAGGGGAAAACATTCTTAGTTACAACATTTCTCTCCCCAAGTCATTGTTATGTGTGATGGAGCCCTAGTTTCCTGGAGATGGCTGAATGCGTGCCTGCCCATGGGAAGTGGTGAATGAATTCCTTGTTTAGCTCTGCTAGTGTGTGCAGCTTATGCTTTCCCTATTAAACTGTCATTCCCTTTGGTCTGAAGCCACTTTAAATCCTATCCTGCTCAGTGACAAATTTACAGAGTGAGGTATTTTGTCTACTAGCCTAGAAAGGGGGGAGGTGGAGAACGCAGCCTGAGTAACACTAGGGACACTGGCAGGGGCTCTGTTGCTTAAATTTAAAAGATTGAAAAGTAGGAAATGGAAAAAAAACCCTACTTCTTAATAATGTTTGGGGTTTTTTTTTCTGAAAAGCAAACAAGAATTTTGATTAAACAATTTGAATGGTATATAGAAAACCTACTAAACAAAACAGAATCCTTCCCCAAAAAATCCCCRGTAAAATAAGGTTTTTCAACACTATATTATTTTATTATCAGTACTTATTTACATAACAATAACTACAATTCTGTCTAAATTTAAAAATCAAAAAGACAGGCTCCAAAGTATATTTTTACCTGTTTTTGGAAGAGATAACTGCTAATCTTGAACCCTTTGAAGTAAAATACTTGAGGAAATTAGTTTTGGATTTCTATGAGAGCTGATATAAAGAAAACAATTTCTTCAGTATGTGAAATGGCATGTGTAAGTGGTACTTGTCTGACAGCCCTGTGGTAAATTAACTAGTCCAATTAACAGCATGGGGCACCTCTAGGATTAATTGAAAATCATTAGCTTATTTGTTGGGTTGGTATTAAGTATTTGTAAGTGCATGCTGTATTAATGTTTTATTTCTTTAAGTGATACTGTAACTAAATGATGAARAGTTGTCTTTTTTGGTGTTTTGTCTTGTTATGGTTTGTTTTTTTCCCTGGAAGATAAGATGTTGATGTGGGCATTGTGTTTTTAATTGTTATACTCCCTAAAGAGCCTGCACAGCTATTATGTTTAGCACAGCTGCTGTAATAGGGAACAAACCAAAAAAAGTCTCACTTTAAGGTTTTGCATGGAATGATCAGCAAATGCCTCAGAAGTCCAGCCAGTACAGGTATAAAAAGTTATTTTTACATATGCATGGAAACAARCWCCCACACAAAYACAGATGTGACATAAAGGACATTTKGTTAGCAAATCTCTCAGAAAAGACATAAAACTTATGTACATAAAGTTGACATTCCTTATATAACATGRTAAACCATATACACAGAACAAGTCAAAAATACCACCAAGCCCTGAAATTTGAAATTTTGAGACACATAGATATAAATATGCAGTAGCATGGGGAAGTCTRRTCAGTTTTGGAATGTGTCCCACTACCTAATCACACTAACTTTAGCMKGATTTTCACTAAGATCATCTACTTAATTGTAACTTAATTTAAGCATTTGTGAAAAAGGACAGTCCTACCTTCTGCCTTCAGTYTGGCATTCACTRTGTTTCTCTGAGCTCCAGYAMGATATGCAGCTTCTGAGATCATGGAACTGATCCTCCTCAGTATAGTTTTGTTTCCTGATCTGGCTTGTCATATATGCAAGTGCTTGTACAGACACAACAAACAGCTTCCTGGGCTCAAGAGCACTCCATGCAACAGCAGCCTGGATGTGCACTGTCACTGTAGACTTTGGGGCGGTGATGAGCAATGATACAAAAACTCTTCCAGGCTCCAAGACAAAAAAAAGCAATCTTTATTCTTCACCATCCTTTTTATAGACAGTTCCGAGAAAAAAGACACAATTGGACATTCAGAACAATGCCCCTCAAACCATTTTATAAGTAAACAACAAGTTGGAAAAGCAACACCTGTGGAAACTGTTTTTAACCTTCAAAGATTGTTTTTATTCTTCCTCACAATTTCTCAGCTGAGTGTGAGAAAGTTATGTGACTTGATTTCCCACAAATTATGCTGCTGCTGCTTAACCTCTCTCTTTCAGCATCCACACATAAACCACTGGGGTCTGGGTAAAGAACTTCAACATGAAATGCAAGAAAGCCCAATCTTAATGTAAAATGTGATTTGAAAATAGTTAAAATTCCCCATGATTTCCAGAACAGATTAGTAGCAATGAAATTATGCAAGTATTTATGTCTGAGCTATGAACTGGTAGGAAAGTTGCACTGTATTTTTCCTTCCTTTATGGATTAAAAAAGTATGGAAAGCACCCATATAATACAAATTTCATAACTAGGAATATTAGGAGCTACTACCACAAAACAGTCAAAGGTATGACACCAATTTGGCTTCAAATTACGGTTAGAAGCATTGTAAATGTCCATAATATTTCTGTGAAAATATTGTCCCCAGAAACTTGCTTTAAATGCTGAAGTGTGATACACCAATTCATGGGTGTTCAGTTTTCAAGAGCAAAAATCATGATTCAGGAGGTCTTGGAAATCAGACCTATATTCATGCCTTTATTACGGTGAATTTGTTGAGTCACATTTATGCAGAGATGAATATTACTATACAACTAGAATTCAGAAGAAGCTAAACCATTAAACACGTCATGCAGGCTGGTCTTCTGATCCAGCATGTCTTCTGGGTAAGTTATTATTTCTGACTTTGTAAATAAGTGCAAATAGTATGGAAGAAAAATATTGGGGTTTGAATAAACTRTKRTRTGGGCCATCAYKGTTACTGTTGTGAAAAACATAAAGACATKGTTCKGTACRTGAACCTAAACACTCTGAAGTCACATGGTGAAATGCTGAGCAGTCATCTACCAGAAAGGACTTTATTGGGTAGGAAGCACATATCCCATTCAAAAATGTTATCCCCAAGATGTTTTTCACACAGCACACTTCTGTACTACTCCTATATATAGAATCAGTGACTTTGCAAAAGACCCTTAAGACCATGAAATCCAAGTATTAGCACTGCCAAATCCACCRCTAAATCATGTCCCAAAGGGCCACATCTACACATCYTTTAAATACCTCCAGGGATGGTGACTCAACCACTTCCCTGAGCAGCCTGTTACAATGCTTGATAACCCTTTTGTGAATAAATTTTCTTAATATAAAATCTAATCCTTCCCTGGGGTTCAATGCCTATAATCCAAATATCCTACTATGCATCAACTTGTCCAAACTTAAGTACCTACACTGTTAAAATATATAAATCATATAAAAAAGAAATATCTGAAACCACATGTAAACATATAAATTTGAAAGATTTGTCCATATTTTAGTTTTGTCTTCCACATTTAAATATTTTTCCTTCTTTCATCTTTCTTTTTATTGTTAAAAATTTCCTCTTCTGTGGAAAAATTAATGTTGTGAAATTTGTATTAATACTATAAAATAGATTTAATGCTTAAAAGCCTCACTATTTGTGTATTGAAAGAGGATTGAAATCTTTTATATATATATATATATATATATATATATACAGGTAATAAAACAGCCTATGAAAATATTGAAGAATCTGAAATAGATGGAAAAAATATTTATTGCACACCTGGTACTTGGAAGCCCAGAAATATAACAAAAAAGGAGGACTACTGCAGCAGCTGAGGGTTACAGTGGTCACAAAATAATGAATAAAACTCTTAGAATAGCAAGCTGGTATATCAAAACTGCAATAAAATGTTGGTGGGTSTTTTAATTTGTTTACAAACTTACATTTCTGAACAATAAGAGAGCGAAATTACCTTTACTWGGACACTTGGTGTCCCAAGTTGCCACTGCTACTGTTAGAGAATACAAATGGTGAATCTGAAAGCAGTTGCTAAATTCATTTTGAGAAAACTTCACATTATAATATCTTGGAAAACATACTGTACTATCTCTGTTTGAATAAGATAACATTAGGAATCACAAGTACCATGTAGGTCGCAGAATCCAACCATCCAATGACAGTCACAAGCATGGGGAATATTTCCTTTAAATGGTTCCACAAACTGTCTCTTTGCCTGGCCATTTGCTTAGTAGGTTGAACACAGAAGCAGCACCACAGTCACCTATGTTTAAGCCTYAAAAGGTTCAGGATCAAAGGAAAAAAAACAGGTTATCTTAAGGCATTCCCCACGTGACAGTTTCCTGAAATATCAAGTAATAAAACTAGAAGAAAGAATACAGAAGAAAATTTGGATATGTTTTGTGCCATCTGTGGTTTCCTATCAGCAAATTATAAGCACCCATATAAAGAAAATACAATTATTTAAGACAGACAGTAATTGGGAGACAAAATATTTGAATTAAAARAAARRAAAAAAGTGGATATAAAATAAAGGGAAAACTGAAAATGAGCTTGGGAAGCATTACCTTCCTAGACTGTGTCACGTGCATGCACAAAAATGTATTTGATGTTTCTCTTATGAAGCCAATAAAGTAATATTAAATATGAACTTAGAATATTTCAATGAAACCATTGAAATTGCTGTGCCAATTCCTTTTAGCTGAAAAAATAATGCTAGAAGTCTAACATTACAGATACTGTTCCCACAAACCACAATATCACTCTGCTTTCATGTGAGTTCTGTGTTCAATTCTGCTAATTTTTGTCTTACATTTAAAACAGGATACAAAAAAAATTCATGTGATTTCATCAAGTGCCTATGGTAGTTAGAACATCAAAATAAAAAATTAATTCTGTTTTGGTTTAGTTTTAAATTCRTATGACTAGATACACTTTCAGGGAATCTGGAGGTGTGACCAAATAGGTCTTTCTGTTCAATTACAGAAGATACTTTTTTTTCTGCTTTCAGAGGATGAGAAATTTCATTATTATATTTCTTTCCTGGAAAGTAGATTAAAAAATTCTATTTTTCCACCCTTCAGATTATTCAATCTAAAATAAAAATGTCTCTTAACATTTTCAGTTAATGAACATAGCTTTGGTTGGTTTTCAGAAATTAGWTCAGAGGACACTGAAGAAAAATTTATGTTGGGTCACTTCAGCTGAAATAACATTGGGAAAAATATAAACACTGATGTTTACCAACAGTTACAAATTAAAATGCTTATCAAAAGTCCTGCTAATTAGAACTACAAAAATGCAACTAAAATATTCTTTTTGCCTTTTTATTTTAACATAATTTCCACATAGCTAAGACTTATGTGAGAAAATTAGAAAACAACAAACAAGCAAGCAAGTTACCAGATTTGTGCAGGCAGCAGCAGCTACTATTTTAGAGAACTCAAGTAATTATAGAATAGCCAATGGCAGCTAGGTTTTACAAAAAAGTGTTGTTGTTGTACATCAGCTCTGGCATGCAGTGAGGGAAAGTTCACTTGCCTCAGGTGCCCTAGAGGTTGTTCATAATTTAGGTCACTCTGTAGGTTGGTTAATTCACTACTCACTCTCCAAAGGCCTTCAAGGAGCTATTACTACAGGGAAAATTCAACCCCTATTAAGTTGTTTTTGAAAATAAAATCAGTCAGGATGGACAGCTGGGAAGATTTAGAAACTACCATTTAACAAGTACATTTTATGAAGAAATTAGATTTCTGAAAAGCCTCTGCATCCTTCTAGTATGTGTAATAAACTTTCTTTTATGACGATCTTAGGAGAAAATATCTCACTAATAAAAAGTTGCAATTTGTGTGTTTTAGGTTGCCTTAAGGGCATGTCCAGTGCTGTTAAGATTACTAGTCCCCATCTGAAGAGTTTGGATATTGTTATTCTAGATTTATATGTACTATATATTAATGCTGATTTAGTCTTCAGAGACAGCCTTTCAATAAATTGGAAYAGCAATACATGCACCTTCCCTTCTCCAGGCATTTCATCAATAAAAAACTTCWGTCAACTCACGTGTGAAACAGAGAGAAGGGGTAAAATAATTGAAGCCTGGATAGCAAAGAGCTTTCTGTGTTATGATTTTAACACATTGACGCATTTGCTTTATCATATTTTGTGTTCCACATAAACTTTAACATTCACTGAGGGTTTACAATTTTCAGTTTTATCCTTTTCTGTAATATTCAACTTTAAAGCTCCAGGTGGAGAARTCTTWKCTTCCTCCATGGCAGACCCGTATTTTTAGATTCCACAAACGTTCAATTAAAATGGTTTTTCAGTTGTTTGCTTGTGCTTCATCACTTCTGCTTTYTGCTACAGTGTGGAGCAAGAGGGAATGTTCCAATCCAAAACAAGAACATGATTTTGCAAAGATTTCTTTCAAACTCTTACAAATACGTTGTTTTTGTTCATGGSTAAGGTGTATAATGTAGGAGAAATGGTGCATTTAAGGAAAAAATATCTAAGTTCCTACATCTGTGTTATTCCTTCAAGACTGATGGAAACATTGTGTGCATAAGCACTTCCTGAGTGAACTCTTAAACTGTGCTGAGGCAGAGGCTGTGTAGTCATTTAAAGTTCAAACACAGCTTCATCTTGGCCATTAGTCAAAATAAGGCATCTTGGGAGGCTTCCAGTTTCACAAAGTAACCCCTGTGAAAGTTCTTTAAAGGAACTAGGTCTTAGAAAAGATCCAAACAAGTAATGCTTTGATCCATAAATCACCAAAAAAAGTCAAGAATGGCAAGCTTAGCTTTATATTTAACAATAGTCTCTGATCTGCAAATTCATTTGGGTGAATTCAGAAAAGTATCTATACTGTTTCAGTATATGTCCCTTGAAATATCTATATTAGTATCTGAATAAACAAAATAATAATTTTAAAATTACACAACAATAAACTATCAAAATAATGAAAAATAACTTCTGTTTGCACCTCAGAATACTCTTTAAGTTCTTAAAATTCTAGTATGCTTGAAATTGTGAACAAATTCTCAGGCAAACAAGAAATGAGTTTTAAGTCTGTAGTATGTAGCACATTTGCTAGTTTTGTGAAAATTGGATAATCTCATACATTAGTGTGATGGTGTAAATGGAAGAAAGGACTTGCTCCCATGCCTTGTACATGTGTGTTTTTCCTTCAGATCTACCTTTCAGACAGAGAGAAGGCCTCTATAAGCTCTGATTATGGTTTCCTGCACATTCGTAGATGACACTGAGAAGTTCACACAACCTTGCCACAGTTTTCACTGTGATCATGCCAGTCTGCTGTATTTTTTTTCATGGTGTTACATAAAAGGACCTGYTGCAGTGTAATACAAAATTGCATTTTTCTTGCCTATGGCCTTAACTGAAAACCAATTATCTAGCTGTGAATGCTAATTCCCCTCTCTTCATTAAAAATAACAATAGAGAATTTTTACTGTGCTAAGATGTGGAAGCACAGAGGAAATGCTGTTGGGTATTTAGGCAAAGCTGAACAGTTCAGAGGTCTATCTGAAGTCACTTAGCAGCTCTGCACATATATCATGCCTGAAATGCACTGCTTCCTGTGTCTAGCACACCTATTTTCMACYCATATWAAARCTTTCTCATTAAGAGAGAGGGATGRAGGGRCCAGCATGCCATGGCCCAGAGTAACCTACATGGCTTTCTAACTTTCTGTCTCTACATGGCAAGCTCTTGCTCAGGAAAACTCGCAGGTTGTGTGAATTGTCCTGGTRTGTTATACATAGAGTAGTGGTGAAGCTGTTCTCTTTCCCAGAAGGATTGTCCTGAGTCTTATCAAACATTATATTGTCTCTAAAACCACTTGAGAATTTACTTCATAAAGGAATAGGCACCTGAACACCTCACTAATTCAGTAAAGTCCATTAAAGTGTGTATAAAATAATCCCGCTGAGAACTCAGCTAGCATTGAGTATCTGCTATTAATAATAATCCTTTTCCTGCTGGGTAGCTGAGGAAATGATAGTAATTTTTCAGTTAAATGGCATAAGTTTTTGACATATATTTTCTTTYCAAATCTATTATATTTAGATAAATATACTTTCTTAAATTGCATAATATGAGGAAAAAGGGGTTAAAGTAAGACCTCAATTCTCTGACATGCTTAAATATGTCCTAATATATATTTTGCAAAGATTTAAAGAATAAAAATACTGTTCATTCCCTGCTGTGAAATAAAAATTCCTGTACTTTACTGTGGAGAAGTTATTCACAACAACTTACCTTCTCAGTGCCACATTTGGAAGCAAGGATGAGACAAACCAAGGTATATCCTATTCTATATATAGACCCTATGTCTTCTGCTGGAATCATAYACTAGAAGACAACAGATGCTAAGTTGTGGAACAAACACAAAGAGATAAAGAACCCTTTCACCTGGCAGTTTGACAACTGAACTGCCAGTCAATTTTCATCCCTAAGAAACTTAAGCACCACTGTGAATGTCCAAAGCAGACACTGATCATTCCATTCCTT
This sequence comes from Alauda arvensis, assembly GCA_902810485.1. NCBI lineage: Eukaryota > Metazoa > Chordata > Aves > Passeriformes > Alaudidae > Alauda > Alauda arvensis. The sequence continues at coordinate 563,385 of CADDXX010000268.1, read as the reverse complement.
TTCAATTGTATGTTCTGGCTTTTGTTCTGTACAAAAGGACACTTTCATTCCTCCTAAATTCCCTGAAGTAATATTAGCCCTACTCCAAGAAAGTGTCCAAAGGTGGATTTTGTTCTTTATCACACGTCTGAACATCAAAGAGAAAACTCAGGAACTCCAGAGGGAGAGTAAGCAGTTGTCATTTAAGTACACCACCTAATTTGTTGAAAGCTACTTCATTTCCTTTTCTGTAAACCTGTTTGTGTGACAACTATTCCAAAAAGAAGTCGCTACAATGGAAGACTGGACCCAAGATCACACAAAAAATTATTATGCAATTTACAACAATCATTATAAATATACACACCATCTYAGAAAACTTATTTTCAGCTCCTTATGGGTGACAATTTTGGACCCCCTTCCTATATTAAACCTGCAAATGTAAAGTGAATGCTTGCTGATGTTTTGTGAACCCATTTGATRGTCTTTTTGCATCTGTTACAACCTGACTCTGAGGCCAGGTAACTGAAGTTCTTGTTAATAGATCCCTTGGGGCATATTAAAGTGGAACAACACTAAGGGAATGGTCTACATATGAGACAGACATTTTAAAATAATTTGGCTAAATTGGAAAGGAGGTATGTAGTTAATCTGGTTCTTTTCTATAAAAGTATAAAAATATCATTAACAAAATACATAAAGAAAAGAAAGAAAGAGAACAAAAGGGCAAGAGTCTCCATCCWTGCAGTTTGGGTGTCTGTGGTTATCGGAACCCAGGRCATTCCTCTGGATGCCCTGGGTGGTCCGAGACCCTGGCAAGGGGCCCAAGAACCTTGGCACAGAGTCAAAAACACCAGTGCTTTTGAGATTAGTCCATGGGAACATCTGCCAATATGTGAGGAGTTGCAAGCCACAAGAGTATAATTAAAATTATAAGTAACATATCACAGGGTGAAAAGTAGAATTTTGGGGTTTTTTAGAATGGGGGTCAGAAGGACAAGATGGAGGGATTTGGGTATATCCCTGCCCTTCTTCTTCTTCTTCTTCTTCTCCTCCATCTTCTGCTGTGATGGAGGCACTTTTGGATTGGATTGGAATAGAAAGACACTGTCTAACAGAGGTGATAGGTATTGGTAATTAATTGTAAACATGGAACACGTAGTGCTCAGTATAAAGGGTTAACTTGGAGAAGGTTCAGATCTGGCACTCTGAGCTCCTGAACAGACCTCGCAGGGCAGAAAAGAATGTAATAGATAAGAGAAGAATAAACAACCTTGGAAAGCAGAGACAGAGACTCTGGACTTCATTTCTGCAGWGGGGCTGGGAAAAAAGAGACTTTTCCTAATACCTCAGGTCTCATAAGACCCAGAAACCTGAGATGTGGTCAGAGTGAGGGTTGAAGTCCTGATCCAGTAAGGGTGGGGGTGAGAACCTGAACAACAGAGACTGACAGGTTATGTATGTTTAGGATTACACTGCAATGCCCTGACTCCTCCCTTGGGAAGGGATTGGGATTTACACTGTCTGATGCAGCACTGAAAATGAGTCAGGTGGGTGGATGGGGGAAGGGGGTGCTTCTGGAGTCTGTGATGGTTTAGGGATCCTGTCAGTGACATGACCAAAGAGAGGAATGCCTTCAGGCTTACTTGTGAGCTCCCAACACCTCCCCCGAGGGGAGTTTTCCTTACCAGGAAAGAGGACATTGGCATGATAAAAAGCCTGACCCAATCTCAACAGGAACTGCTYCTTGGCCTTTTCCCTTGGCAGTTGTGAAACACTTTGCTTAAGACATGGGTCCTGGGCCATCAGGGAAACAACAGCAGGGTTCACCCAGTGCATCCAAGCAAAGGTCTGTTCATCACAGCAACTTCTTTACAAACAATACTAGAAAACACACAGAGGTGGTGGTAATGACCTTCTTTCTATTAATTATCAGAGAGAGAGCTCCAGGCTGCTTTGCTGATGCTGCGAAGGATGAGGTTTTTTATGATGCAGATGTAAATATGACAGGATCCAATTTCATTCCATTCCTCTCTAGGTCTCAGTCAAGACAGATGGATGGTACTGAAGTCTCCTTGCAGATTGRCCATGCAGGTGATCCTCAGAGCATATTAAATTGCCATGTATGTGTGGACCAATTGGCCTGCTGCAGTTTGCTGTCTGAACAGCATACAAGTCTGGTTTAAATATGACCATAAAATTATTCTATGCCATACAAGGATCCCATTACTTTTTTTTGTTTGTTTGTTTGTTTGTTTTGCTTTTCAGGTTTTTCAGTCTTTCCTAATAAATGTCACAAATACCATTCTGGGTGTAATTTGACACAACAGAAGCCTCATTTATAATGTTTTCTGTGCATATATTGAACATTCATACCTCCAGTGGAAAAAAAAAAAGGCCAATGAACTTTGTGAAACACAACATTGTGGGTTTTTCCTTTGCATAAAATTAAGTTTATATGTCATATAGAAGGTTAAAGTAAAACTGAATTACAAGTGTTAAAACATTATTTTACAGACTTATTTTTAAACAYTGAACCTGTTATAAATTATAAAGAGCAAGTAAATTCAGGAAAAAGTTGAAAGTGTCATTTACAAGAAATATTGAAATATCTGCTCAAAACCTCGTGTCCTTTACTGGTCTCAGTTAAAAAAAATAAAAATATCTGGGGATAATAATAATAATAATAATAATAACAACAACAACAATAACAACAACAACAACAACAACAACAACAAGAGAACTAAAACTACCTACACCCAAGAAAACCACCCAAGTTTTTACCTCTACATAAAAAAACCCCAGACAAACCAAACCAAAACAGAATTGCCTTCCAGTTGTTTTTTTGTGGTATGAAATTTAAGCTGGAAAAATATAAGAAAATCTTAAATAAAATCTTTCTTAATTATTTCAAAAGCAAATACACTACTATCTAGTTTTTGAGTTGTTCATACATTTTCAAGTTTGGGTGGAGAAATACTTCAGACAAAGAAAAAACTAACTGTGGAAATTAAATCACTTCTCTGCCCATTCAATACTGAATTTAAATAATATCTAATATCCTATGCATAGTCTTGTTATGAGATCACATTAATTTTAAAAATTTTGGGCATAGCAATGAATATCAGTCAACAGACTCAAATATTTAAAGCCTAAATTCTTTGAAAACATTATGTTTAAAATAGTTCTTATTTAGCCATTAGATATTTTTCAAGTAGTTTCTTTCAGCCCATAAGGTTTCATGCCACTCCCAGAGTTCACCCAATCCCCAGTAATGATGAATATGGAAAATTGCACTCCATCTTCAACACCTGCTGAAATCAACAATGTGATAGCATCTACAGATGCTATCTACAGAATCTGAATACACCTGAATAAACTTTGAAAAAAAATAATATCGGATATCTTCTTTCTTATATTCATATTCTGTGGTTGAACTATATTGATAGATAAATAGCTGACTGTTTTTAGAAGTATCTGTGATAGAGACTCCAGTCTTCCAAGTGATCTGTTCTGCTGTTTTGTCTTTAGCTTGAATCTTTCTTGTTGAAATACAAGATTATWATTTCTTTTCTTCTCTATATCTGCAATAAAGAACAGATTATTTCTAATGGGAACTTACAGGRATAGGACAGATGGTAACTTTGCATTTTGTTATTGCATTCTATCCTCCTTTCAGGAGAGGGATTAATTCAGATACTTCTCTGTAGAGAGAAGAGAYATGTTTCTTCTCAGGAAGCAACAGAAGCTGGCAGAAAGCAGGGCTTCTGGAAACTGCATGCYGTGGCAAGAAGAGAGTGAGAAAGTCACTTGAATTATGTAGAAGTCTGCAGGTGGAAGAGAACCTGAGATGCTGAGAAGAAACAGGGAGCAGAAGAGAATGTTCAGAGGTGTTGCARAGGGAGCASAGAAAACTGGGCTTTATTTTCTGCRTCTTAGTCACTGARCAGGGTGGAAGTAAAGARGCARTGAGTTGGGAGACATAACTGCATGYAAATCCTGTATATTTCTAATCTGTCTGTATTTTAAAAGCTAGGAATTCCAGTTAATAGTTTAATAATCCCTAGCTTTTCTGAGTTTAAGAACAATTTTTTCTTCTTTGGGAATTTCACTATAAAGAAAAAAAGTAGRCATAGGCTTAGGACAAAAGCCTGGCTGACTTAAGGTCTTTTCCTCAGAAGCTTCCTAAATTTCTGTCATATTTGTTMCTGTTCTATGATTTTAACAATAAATGCAAATATTTTCTGAAGTGCAACATGTGGAACTATGTACACTGTTCCAAGTCCTTACCAATCTGTATAAAGTAGGAGAATGTGTAAACATCTGAATTATTACACAGATAAGAATAATGTGATCAGTAGTTCATAAGTCTGTTCATAATGGTTTTCTGAGATATTTGTATTCATAGTGTCAGAACATTAGCAACCAGCCATTTGCCAGAAATTCCAGATCATTTCTTGGAGAATTGTCATATTCTGAATGGTTTATATCTGTTCCAGTACAGATGGCTATATCCACTCAGTGTAGTAATTTATAATTCTACTATTTGATGTATTCCTATGTCCTTGTTTTTATTTATTCCAGACTACAAGTATAGAATGATAGCAGAGAAATGAGTCAGAGTCAAGACAGGTTCCTTTTTGCCAAGAAGAGCAGCTCTACCCCTTAAAAATTAACTCATCAGGTTTTTTGTGTTACTGTGGTTCAATCTTCATCCGTTTTCTGTGGTTTGCTCTAGGGTATATAATAGGAAATAGTATTTAAAGCCATTATGATGTCATAAATTGCSTGTTCTTTTCTGAATTTGAGGCTAYTTAATGTTACTGACCAATTGATGCAGTGACATCTGAGCCACACAGGCACTTTGGAAACGTGCACTCCAGTTACGGGCTTTTTACAATTTTCAGCCATCCAGGGTGGCTCAGATACCAGCTTCAGCTGTTTGCTTCGAAATGTGCTCCCAATATACTCCTTTCAGGAAAAAGTTTTCCTATCCACATTTCATTTCCCTTTTCAACTTCTTGGCTATTTTTATCACATTGCGTCGTGTGTTCTTCTCCTGGCTATTGCTGTTTCACTGACGTCTGTCATGAATTGCTCAGTTTGTATTGGCTAACCAACATGAAGCCAACCACTGCTAGTATCAGGAAGTGCAGTCTTTAACTTTATGATATTGATATCATAAAGTTATCCTTTATGATATTGACAAGCTTTTGTGTYTTCAATATACAGATTTGTTTCTTTCCCATATTCAGCTGCTTGATTTTGTTACKCACGTCATCATAYAAATGTAAGAATTTCACTACATAAATGAGAGTTTTTCTGTACCTCACAATTAGCTCTCATCTGCATTAAAACTAAATCAAATACACATTAATTCCTGYTTTTTAAACTTTTATATGAAATGTAGCAGTAGTTCCAAAGTTCCAAATTTGGCTTGTATAACACTGCTTCATCCTTGCTCCCCTCATTCTTCCCTAATCAAATTCTTATTACTCTCTCAGAAGTGGAAAACAGCTTGGTTTGATAAGACTTTTTCTTGAAAAACCCATGTAGTTTTCAGTCATCTCCTTATTATCTTCCCAGTGTTTAAAAGTAGGTGTTGGCTTATTTTGTTTTATTTTTTTTTAATTTTAAAAAGATCTGTTTTTAATCTGAGGAATGAAGGCAGACTAACTGCTGTATAATCTTCCAGCTTCTTATTTTCTCTTCTTTTACGAGCAAGGATTTTTATTTTTTCAAATCATTTGGTACCACAGCTGCCTTCTGAGAGTTTTCAAAGATAACCACTAAAAGTTTTTTGATTACATCAGCCAGTATCCTACGATGAAGTTCATCAGATCACATTGATTGAAGTTATCTAAGTGCTTGCAACTCATGTCTTCCTTATTCCATTTTGAGATCTTCTCCTTTTGTTGCTGATATTAATTATGCTAGGCACTTCTCCTTAATGGATGTTTTTACTGCAGATTGGTGCAAAAAAAAAAAAAAAATCATTAAAAGCTTCATCCTTCTCTGTGTTATCTGTGCATAGCATTCCTTCTTGATTAGTTGCAGAACAATGCCTTCTTTGGTCTTCCTCTTATACTTAGAAACTGATTTCTTGTCATTCTTACGCCTTTTGCTAATTGCATCTCATTTGTGTCTTGACCTTTCAATTTTTTTTCCTTCTATCCTTAGGCTTTMTTTTTCTCTTCAATAAGCTTTCCTAATTTTTAGTTTCTAAACACTTCCTTCTTCTATTTGAGGCCAAAGATGAGCACATAGTTTATCTAAGCTGATCTCCTACTAAACTTTCTGCATTTTTCTGTTTAAATATGTTCAGTGTTATARCTTTGAAGAGTTGGCAGCTTTTCACAAATTTCCTATTTCCTTAGTTTCATCTGCTGAAGGATCTACTCACTGCCTAATTTCCAAGCCTATTTGGAAGTTAACCTTTATGAGTAAATCAGTCTTCACAGTTCAAGGTGACTCAGGAAGTGCATTGGGTAAACGTTTGTGACCTGGTAATATTTACATTATGTTTTATTTCTTTCTAATGAAAATATTAGAAATCATGTGTTTTAAATGTCTTGCATTCAWTCAAACTTGACATTTCCACAATGCTTTTCTTTTTTATTCCAGTTATTTCTGCTGCCATGATTTTACTCTTTTTTTATAAAGTACCAAAAACCATTAAATAAACTTGTTTTTTTTAAAAAGGGATGTCATCAGCTGGGACAAACCTAGATGTTTTCCTGGTTCCGTAAAAAACGTGAACAAATATTCTGCTATGGAAGACATGTTATGACATCACAACAGTTGTAATGACAGAGATGTGCTGTTATGAAACAAACATACAGACAAATAAGCAAATTAAAATATTTCCTTTTGTTTCCTTTTAGAAWTATTTTTAAAAATGAAATTTGCACTATAAAATTCTGCTTTCATTCCAGCTAAGACCATAGCTGCCCAACTGAATGTTTATGATCAGTTTTGTCAGAAGGTTGACATTTATGTGTAATGGAAATAGATTACACATAAATATATCCAGATTTTTGTTATTAATTTATTGAGTTTGTGCTACATATTTCAGTATATTCAGCTCTGCTCTGGAAATGGGCTATGCTGGGCTCAGAAAGTAATTAAGAAATAAGAAATTAATTACTTTTTCAACACACTATAGTAAAAAGAAAGGAACAAATTCTTGCATAACTGGCAAAATTTTCCATTGATGCCTGGCTGTCTTGTATTTTCAGAAATCCCTAAAGTGGAAAATTCTGCTGGAAATTCTAAAACAGGCCATAGAATTTTTTTTTTTTCCTATTAGGTTCTCATCTACTTACAATACTCCATGAGCAATAACAGGACCTTCTTTGAAACGAGTTTGTTGAGAAGTTTTCCTTATWACTATCTCCCAAAAGAAGGCATCAGATAATTAATCTATATTTGAGAGTTAAGGTTATATTTAAATAAAAACTATCATACTTAACATWATAAATAGCTGAATTGGAAGACCCTTTAACACTAGGTTAAATTTCTTGCTGCCTTTTTTGAGTTAGAAGAAACTTTATCCAATTGCTCCTGATCTCCATGAAGRCATGAAGATTTTTGTCCTTCCCCTCAAAGGTCTGGCTGGGGCTGTTCCCTGTCCACCACTGCACTCTCTTTTTCTGCTGCAAGATCCCCCACTGCTCCCTTTGCACAAATTTGCACCCTGGATCCCCCAGATTCAGAGGTTTACCAGGAAAACAATCTCTCTTCTAAGGCTCAGTCTAACTAAGTCACTTTTTTAACAAAATATAACCCGCAAATTGAGCTCAGAATAGTCAGCTACTCTCATTGCCTGACTTGATCTCATTTAGAAATTATCAAATCCTTATCTGTTCAATATAGTCTGATTATAAAGTATAAATGTCTGCATGATATTGCTTGCAGGAGGAGAAAAAAATTCTGTAGTGAAATCATTCATTTGGTTGGATTCCTCATGTTGCAATACATGGAAGTAGATTAGGCCTGCTTGGAAAATCTTAGGAACCATTAAGTAAAGGCGTTTTATTTGTTTGTATATGCTTGCCACCTCTTCTTGTAAGCAGACGTAAGGGAGAAAACAAGGGTCTATAGAGGGCTATCAGTATCATCGGAGCTAATTTATCTGATATAAGTTGTGAGATTATCAAAGCAGAGTGAAAGGAAATAAATTTATAAACACAGGGGATTGAATTAGGGCTCTGTGTGTATAAGTGTTTTAGCATAAGGCATGTGGTGCAGCTTTTCAAAGCTCTTGGGAAAACAAGGAATATTTGGTTACTAGGTTAAAACAGAAATATTTTTTTTTATTTGTAAAGGCTTCTGTGTGCCACAAAGGATTATAGGTGGCTGAGAACACATAGATACTGCCATTTCCTCAAGTATGGAAACCCTGGGTGATAGCTAAAGGCTTGGGCAGAATGTAGTGTTTTTCTGGAAATTGGAGATATCGTCCCTGTGAGGACTGGACAGCTGTCACCACAGTTTCACTTGGAAAACAACACAAATGGAAGAAGAAGCATTTTGCAAGTAAGAATTTGAAAGAGTAATGATGGTAGGGACAATAATTACTACTTTCTCCAGGAAGAGGTGAAAGACAAGTGTGATGCTTSTCAGAAATAGGGGCATCAGTTGAGGAAGAAAATATATCCTTCCAGCATGACCGTTTTAGTGTTTAAACAGTATTGCACATGTAAAAATGAAGATCTTTTGTCAAGGGACTACTCATAATTTTTCTAAGGCTCACTTAGTTAAGGTATGAGGAGACTCTCTATCTTCTGCTTTGATTTACCAATCTTCTTTAATTCCAAATTGCTCAGTAATGCTGGTTAAGTCCTAAAGGTACAACAATACCTGAGGAAAGGTGAGATGACTGAAAGGGTACAGGCAGGTGGGAGAGCTAGCATCGTCAGCTGCCATAAGTGCATTCACAAACCTACCTTTATCTGATTCTTAATTATACCTAAAATAATTTGTTATTTCTGATGAACATTTTTCTGTTTGGAAAATGCAGGTACCTGCATGAGACCTTCCTATTCACAGGCCTGTAGCAACTCTTTGAAGAAAACTTTGACCTTGTTTTTGAGGYCTCAGGGGCTATCCAAAGGGACACACCTAATAATTTTAGTTTTCTGTCAATCAGAATCACTTAACACCACTTTTACTTCATCACAGAACACAGCTCCATAACAAGCATTGCAAAACTTGTTTTTCAGTTGTGTTTGAAAAATAAATGAGGAGATGATTGGCTAAAKTAATGCATTACTCTTTCTTGAAACACAAAAGYAGCACTGAATATATTTATATTAGCAAGAGGAATGTTTTAASGGGACCCMTTTATGAGAAACTTCTTGTGTGAGGCTTTTTTTCCATCAATAGGTCTGATTATTAACATGGGCTAAGTGACAATTAACAATTAAAACTGCATATATTTATCAGCACTAGATAAAGAAGTAAAATTGATAAATTAAACTTTTTAACTGACATTAGTTTTGATAAGCGAATACTTTCATTCAAACACCTGAAAACTAGCATGTATTACTTTCATGAAGAAGAGAATGCTGTAGTATTTTCTCATTGAGTCACAATTTAGAGATTCTGTTTTGAACTGAAAAATAAACTTCTTACTATTTGCTGCTGAAAACTGTTCCTCACCTTAGTCCCAACAACTTTTTCAGGAATGGTTCCAAACAGTGGATAGAATGATTTTGATAATTTTATCATTATCTGATTTCTATCAATTTATCATTACATTAATATTTTAATATATCTTAATGTTTAAAATTTCATGGGCCTGAGCTGAATAAACAAAATCTCAGCTATGCTAAGCAAAATATTTCACTAACCAAAATACTTTTCTCATTTAATTGCAGTGATACATTTCAGCACAATAAACACTGGGTACTTCAATGTTGTAAATGTATGAGCAGTAATAAATGCAGATTTTATTTCATTTCTCTATCTGATTTTGCAGTTTGAGAAATAGTGTTGTGTGCAAAATATGTATCTATGGTATAAGAACAACAACTTTGCATTACAAAAMCAAAAATCTCACAGGGATAAACTAACCAAATACCTTTCTAGTAGTTTCTGTTACTCTGAAAATGTTTTCAATCCCTTTGAGCTATTTCCTCACAAATTATAACCCCTCTAGAGAGATTTTGGCAAAAGATAAAACCTTGGGGGTTAAAAACAGGCTTTGCTCTTAGGATGTTATTTGGTTTTGTTTCCCTTAAATTGACTTCCAGAAAAACTTAAGTGCACTTCAACCAGGAATCTTATGTCTTAAAACTTTACCTGATTATTATTATTCCCTTTGTGTGTGTATTTGAATAACAGGCTGCTTTTTAAGATTGTGAACTGTAAAAGTCAATTTTAGTTAAATGAAGGAGAGAATGTTGAATTCTGTATAAAAATAAGAAATTTGCATCCTTTGCACTTTTTTAATGGTTTGAAAACATCATAATGAAGCTTGAATTGAATTTTTAATCCAAATCAGAGATTGCATTGTGTTTGAGAAGTCATAATATTTTTTCTCCATTGCTGACAGAGACAGAAGGGTCACAGCAGCAGTGATTACAGGTTGAGTCAGGATACTGTATTTGTTGCATTCATGTAATCAAGGTGCCTATAAGAATTTYTTTCCATGGCAATTTCCAAGAAAAATCTCCTGTGTATACCCAACTTTACATAATGGGATGAACATAGATTTGTTTTTGGGCATTAAGTGGGGCTCATTAAATAGGGAAAAAACTGAGAAAACATAACTCTCAACATCCATGGAAGATTTTCTGTTCAGAAAGAGTTTCTGTTCAGAAATTTATATTATGATTAGAATGCTTTTCTRGTTACTTGCAGGGTTCATCTTGTGCCACACTTCTTTTCTAGCAGCTGGGCTCACGGAGTTAAGTCTCCTGGCATAAACTGTTGTTTTCTGTTGCTGAGCATTTGTGCACTGTACAAATGCCTTCACACAAATTGGAAAATGCAATYTTGATGACAAAGTCTCATAGGGATTAAAAATGGGGACTGAAGCAGCTGCACATGATATTTGAATATTTTATTTCAAGCTTTTTCTTATTTTATAATTTTTAGTATYTCCTTCATTTGTGTTCATGGTTCTGAAAGAAACAAACACTTTCCATGAGTCAAACTTGCTGTGAATAAGGCTGGAGAGGGTGTGAAAAGCAACAACTGCTAGAAATCCTGGRTTTTCATCAAAAGGATCGGATAAACTTGGAAATGCCCCAGATTTTTTCTTGGAAAACAATTTCTTGGCATTGAAATAAGGCATAATCATTTTTGAAATGTTGTTTTTGTAAAATTAGGTCTTATAAAAGAAGTGAATTTAATGAGATGAGTAATTCCATCTGAGAAGAAAGGATTCTGTTTTCCCCACATATTCTTAGTTCTGGAGTTTGTTAAATTTGTCTGTATTGTAAATAATGTTCACAAACGAGCCTTTGTTTTGAAAATGTTTATATTTGTCTATTTTTCACTCTTGGTGAGCAATGATCATGTTGTTTTTCTGTCTTTACTTATCACTGAAGCATGACCACATTATCAAGGTTGAAGAATAGAAAATCAAGGTTTTATCCTTCCTGAGTTTGAGGATCCATTGTTGAAGCTAATAAAATAAACTAGTCTGCACATTCTTTGCCAAATGTTATCTGACACCTTTTTTCCAGGTTTCTTATAATATAGACTTTAAAATTGTAGCTGGCATTAAAATGATGGCATAAAGGATAGAACCAACTAATTTTTTMTGAGAAATTTGACAATTTCATGCTTTTGATATACTACTGTATTACCAAATATCTGGTAGCTATTGATAGTTAGTGTGCATTTAAGACTTGCAGGTATGTCTGAATTATTTGGAAAAAAAATTTATCATGATCTTAATTAACTTTTTAAGATATCAGGAACTTTGGGTATTCATAGAAGTTAAATAAGCATTTTAAAGAGAGGAATAAGGCATAAGATTCAATTTCAATTTAAAATAAATTGATATCTACACCAAGTAATTATTTAAGTCTCCAAGAAATTTGGCAAAGATCGATTTGGAATTGCTGAAGTTATCAATAATAAATAAATAAAATACAAAAAACCAAACTCCTGAAACAGACAAAAATACCYCCCCAGTAAATAATACAAGTACTCTAGAAATGCACATACATGTAAGGTAGTAATTAGTACATTTAAAAAAAAATATACTAAATATTTTGTTCTAGATAAAGGTGATGTATTGACCTTGGCTGGCTGCCAGGTGCCCACCAAGCCAYTGTACTATTCCCTTTCAATCAAGAGAACAGGAGAGTAAACACTCTGAAAAATCATGGGTCAAGAAAAGGACAGGGAAACCACTTACCAATTACCATCACAGAACACAGACTCACCTTGGGGAAAATAATTTAATTTATTGCCAATTAATGGTAACAGAGTGAGGTAGTGAGAAATAAAACAAAATTAAAAACACTTTCACTCTGCTCCTCTCTTTTTACCAGGCTCAATTTCACTTCTAACTCTTCTACTTCCTCCTCCTGAGCAATGCAGGAAATAYGATTTTTGGTCAGTTCATAAAGTCTTGTCTTTATGGTGTCTTTATTGTATGCCACACACAATTCTGCAGCTTTAGTGTGGATTACCCTCCATGGAAAACAACCCTTCATGAAGGGTTCCAAGGTGAGTCTTTCCCAAGGCTCCAATTCTACAATAACTGCTCTGGGATCCTTTCCATGTGGTGCAGCCCTTCAGGAACAGACTACTCCAGTGTGGGCTGCCCCCAYGGGACTACTGATCCTGGCAGGAGTCAGCTCCTGCATGGGCTCCCCACAATGTTTAGCTTTCCTCAGGGCATACCCACCTGCTCCATCAGTGGGTCCCCAATGGCCTGCACAGGGGATATCTGTGCCACAATGGAGCTGCAAGGGGACAGCCYGTCTCACCAYAGTGCTGGTCCTGCAGAGYTGTTTCTCTCRCATATTCTCAATACTCTTTCCCAGCTGCTGTTGCAAAGCATTTTTTACCCTTTCTTAAGTATGTTGTCACTGARGTGGAGCCACTGTCWTTGGTGGGCTCAGCTTTGGCCAGARGCATGTCACTCTTGGAMTCAGCTGGAACTCCAGTATGGAATAATCCAACATGGGAACAGCTGAAATTTTCTCTCAGATGCCACCCCTGTAGTCCCTCCCACCCTCCTGGTATCAAAACCTTGCCACATAAGCCAAATATAATAAATATTTTAAATTAAGGATTTCTTCCTCAGAGGACAAGACCTTCTTTTGCATGATCCAGTTTGATTGCCACATTATTGTTTGTTACAAAAAAAGTGGGTTCTTTTTTACCAATGCAATCTTTGTAACAAATCAGCATGGAAAAGAAAATCCATGTTTAAATGTAAATATCCRTTTGGAGAAAAATATGCTTTTGAATCAGTGTTGATGCTTTTAAAAATTTAAAGTTCAGGACTGAGTTTTGAAGTTATTGTAGTAATTCAAGTCTCTGCTTTGTATCACTGATGGCTTTAAATAGCATGCCAAACACATTTACAATTATTGCTTAAAGCTGACCATCTCTATTCACCAAAAAAAAAGAACCTGATGATTGACTTCTATGAATTAAAAGTTAATAAATTTAATAGGACCAATTGTAGTTTTTGCTTGCCCCATAAATAAAGCGTATTTTCTAAGTGTATTTATAACTATAATATTTCCATGGCATTGCWGTTTCTATGCAAACCTCCTCTAAACTTTATTGGCAGTGTTATAAAAACACTCTTTTCTCCATCTTGCTTAGACTGCTATTCTTATCCATTACTGKTAATTTACAGGTATAGTAAGTTAAAACATATTGCTAAAGGAAAAGGTCAGTAGTGTTACCTGGCATAACATTTTCTTTATGTTTTCTGAATTTTTTTCCTCCTATTTACATTATATTTTGGTTTGCTGAACATATTGTACGTACACATCACCTAGTCAGTGTCAGTTGCTCAGGAATAATTGACAGCTGAAATGTACCATAAACAGACCYTAAAGTAGTTTGCAGTGTAAGTTATGTTTTTAAGATGTGGGAATTTAGGTGGGAGCTGTGATAACTCTGGGACAGACAAGTTAATTTTTTTTTTTAAATTTATTTTCTTTGTTCTGCTTCAGTGCCTCTTGTCTCCTAGTTTTAGGTATTACAGTTTATTATTTTAGCAACTATTCCATGGCTTTTCTCCATATTTCTGATTGTGAGATGCAATAGAATTCAGTCAGTGTATTTACTCTGTCATGGTGCCTATGGTTGCAAAGGTGTTCATTGGCTATAAGTTTCAAGTGCTTATAACCTTGAAGGAGTTGCCCTGTGGGTTGACATTTTATGTATTCATTGTTAGTTCACAGGTAAGATTGCTCAAAATTGTGATGAGATAGAATACCTTTTTGCTTAGAATTTCATAAGCTTGCACACTTTAAAGCCTTTCCTTCCGATAAGCTCACCCACAGTAACACATAAAAGATAATACATTTGCTATAGTTTTATCCTCTGATAGATAAGGTATTTTTCCTACATGTAGAAATACTAGAGTTAAAGGAGGGAGGATAGTTGTAATGTGCTTTACTGGATGAATTATTATAATAGAATAGGAAAAGAGAAAAGTATTCAAATAAAATTACAGGAAAGAGAAGCAAACAGGAAAAAAGAAAAAACTCCTGCTGCTGGGGTAATAAGGACTAAGAAAAATCAGGCTGACAATACAGCCTTTTTACATAAAGCTCTGATTGAGTATCTGGATGATCAGTTAGATGAGTCATCATGATTGGTTCAAGGTTTGAGGAAAGGTACCAAAAGTGTAAAGGCAAGAAAGTGAATGGGAGACTTTCACTGTGTTAAATGATATGACTCCCACTTCTTTGTATTCATAGGGAGTATTCATACACCCTCTCATCAGCTTTAAGGTGTATATTTTGAAAAAARCCATAAGAGGTTAAAAGTATGGACAATTCCTCTTTAAATTTGGGGAAATAAAGCAGTTAAAGGTAAGTAACCTGAATTTTCTGATTTCTGCCTGAATCTAAAGATCTCCTTAAAAGCCTTTGTCTCATCCCATAAGCATTTTATACCCAGAGTTTTTAGCAGAAAGGCTTTCTGAATACYTGAGTAGCCTTGTTCATCATTCAAATGTTCAAGGTCTGGGCAGTGGGAATCAGTCAACTTCCTTCTCTTCCTTGTTGGCTTTTTTGTTTTGTTTTGTTTTGTTCTGTTTTATGGTTTTTGGTTTGTGTTTAGTTTTCTGTTTTTATGAAACAGACCAGTGCAATCAGCATTCAAAGAATTTCAGAGAAAGGGGGAAAAGTGTTTGTAGRCTATAGGTTTGTGTTAATCAAAATGCTGTTCACTGAGGGGGGAAGATGAAGTTATGAATCCTCATAGGTTAAGAATAGGGGGCTGACCTTGGGTGTTTTCCGTGTTCTGTGYTAACAGAGAAGTTCAACAACCTTTTCTAAACTTTAAAGAAGGGAATACTCTTTTGAAAAGGCTATAAAAATTTAATTCTGAGATCCGATTTTGGAAGATGAATCTCAAAGGGWGTTAAAGTACTAACCTGAGTGAAGAGATAATATCGGAGACATTTTTTTCCTTCTTTGGTCTCTTATTTTCATGGCACCATATTCTACTACTGATTTACTTAGCTCTTCCCAGTTACTAAGCATATTTTAGATACTCTGTTCAGAACACTGACTAGTCTCTGGGCCAAAGTTTTATGGTTGGTTGCTGATACATTTAGAACAAAAGGAGCATGCTRTACTATAGTTCTGCTTCTTCTTTTAGAAAAGAATTTCTTTTTGTACAGYATTCTGCAATACTTTTTTGAATTTCTAGAAATGGACTTTATTTAGCATTTAAGTTACTCGTATGTAAAGAAGTATTAGGAACTGRTCTCTGAAAGTCTGACTTCATCCATTCTCTTCAGTGTGACCTTGAATTAAATGTTTCATTTTCTCACAAGCATGTCTAAAAACAATTCAGCTTGTGAAGTTTTGAGAAGTTTGAGCTAAAAATCAGACCTTTGTTMCAAAGGTATTGTAACAGATGCTGCTGACTCTGTTTAAACTTAACTAGACTCCAGCTGATTCCTTCTGTCATTTCTACTGTCTCACTGAAATCCCCTGCAAGATGAAGGGAACAGCCGAGTGACAGCAGTATCTGTGACAGTCAGATCCAGAAAACAGATGTCAGGTGAAGCCCCTTCACTGTGTTCTCAGAAACTCCTAGCTGTGAAATGCACCTTCTGACTACGCTCTTCCAATTCACGGTAACAGAACCTGTTCAAGGTTAAAAGGTACATACCTATAAGCCACAGTTTGTTCTTGGCTTTGGTTATGTGTAARAGACAAATACCAGATGCTRCAGCCTTATGATGCTGCACCTGAGAAGCTAACATGGCATGGTAAGCAGCAGTAAAAGGTAATTCATATGGTTGCATGCAGAACAGAWTCACCTTCATGTCACTGAGAGGTACAGCAGCTGGTTCTTAGGCCAATGTTCAATTCTATGATTCCTTTGTGACAGTGAACGAAAACTTTACTACATGTAGGACAGCATTTTTTTTTTTGTTTTGCTTTGCTTTTAGAAGAAAAAAATATGTAAAACTCTTTTAGRACTAAAATCTAATTATACCAAAGGAAAGAGTAGTTAGGTCCAAGGACTCATCACACATCATCAAGTTTAATACCACATCATAGGAAAAGTCTTTTTGGTTTAGAATTAGGGGATAAAAGTAGAGGAGGGAAGAATATCACATTGTGCTAGTCAGTGTTTATCAACTTTTAGGTTTTGTAACATGTCCTTCATGAAGCTTTGTGTTTTACCAAATACAGGTCTCAGGCTTGAGACACTGCTCATAGTARCTTTGACCTGGTATAAAATTAAATGTTTCTGATGGCTGGTATGGCTTAGYAAATCAACCACTTGTTATCATTTCATTTTAACACACCCTCAATTGTCAAACTGTATCCTAATTTTGGCTGTTAATGTGTAAATTCTTTCCCTCATAATCTTAAATGAACAAAAAAATTTTAAAATTCCTCACTGTACTGGTAATTGCTTTCCTCTGTGGTGAGATCTGCCAAGGTTGTCATGTACAGACCCCATATTTCAACATTGGAAACACTGKAAATGGTGGCCTGCCTGCATCCCCAGAGGCACTTTTTATCATCAGCCATAATATTTGGAACTATTTTCTTACAATAATTGGAAAGAATGTAAATCTATCTCATTCTTTCATATGTTCAAATCTCTTGTATCATTAACATCCATTGCATTTATTCTCTGTTTGAATATTGTTYCCAAATCAACCCTTCAGTAAAAAAAGGGGGATAGGATTTGGAAAACTCGAGGTCCTGCTTTCTTGTAGATTTYAATTCTGTTCACATGCATTTTGTCAATTTTATAAATAAAGCTGGAAKTTAGTCTCCTACATTTATCTACAGTAAGGAGCTCTATCAGTAAGTCACTTCTATCAAGCATATTTTTTGTGTGATTCACAGAATTGTAACAAAAATGTAAAATCTACTGTGTGTGGAGATTGAAAGAGTATGCCTGGRTGTAGAAGCAACAGAAAAAGGGAAMCATGGTTAAGAATTGCAACAGGAGACAATGCTTAAAGCAGCAGCTCATCAAGATCACAAGCTGACACATAACACTGAAAATACTCATGGAAAWCTCAAGACTGCCTCCACGTGATGAAAATCAAGGTCAGTCTTTTAGACACAGGCTATCCTAAAATATCTGTGGAAAGGGAAAGAACTGGAGCTGGAGCCCTGACTATTCCTTCTGCCTCTTGGAAAGAAAAGAAGAGAAATTCAAATTACTCTGAAATGTAAGACATGATGGAAAGAAGACTGTGATCACTGTGAGCWCCTCGAAGGTACAACAGGCATATCTAAATGCAACAAGATAGCCAACCTAAGAAACTACAAAGTACAGTCTGGACTAGGGTGGTCCAAAAATATGCCTTTGCTGTGAGTTTCAGCTAGAGTTCTTGTTCTTGTACATGGGTGTATTGGTGCCTGTGAACCTTAGCAAATGARTGTGAAGGGAATTTGTTTTCTTTTTATATTCAGCTCCCCTTCTACAGGGTSATTTTCCTTAATTTTTGGTGCAAATTTGATATGTTAAGTGTGTGGTAGAGTTTGATGAGTGAGGGGGTAAAACTCAATTGAATCCTTACAGCCTCCTAGCTGTTGTTAAGAACAGCAGTGGGATCTATGAGCTGAGGCTTCTCCTAGCTGGAAGACACATATGTACGATATGAATAGAGATGATAATTTGGATTATCTCTTTGTTCCCCTTAAACACCGGTAAAGATAGACTCCTTGAAATAAAGCAAGGGCATTATGCTTTGCATTATAATGTATTTTCTTCCATTTTAAGCTGAGGAATTTATTTTATACATTACTGAGATCCTATTGTAAGAAAAAGGCTAATTTAACTTTGCAAATTCTGACTCTTTTTGGAGGTTAACCTTTTGAAAAGGAAGGAGCTTGACTGTCCTTTTTGAATTGTTATCCCATGAAAAATTGTGTGTGGGAGTTGCTAATCTATTGAGAAAAATCTATTGCTGATATCCTCAGCACTTCAGTATCTAGTTGTCAGTTTTGCACTTTTCCTGCACTTACCATTTTATTCACAATGACTACATCTCATTATTTTTCTGGCCTCCCATATTTTATCTGTTGTAAATTCCTTTATTCATTTTTACCTTTCATCTTCAGAAGTCATGTTTTATTTCTCTAATTCTCACTAATGTTTTGCCATTGCCACACCATGTATTCATTTATTCTTTACTATAAATAACCTKCCAATTCTATCGTGGAAGTCCTGTGGAGATGCATCCCTTGCAATTATACCTTTCTTGTAGAGAGATAGCTGTCCCTCTCAGGTAAAATGTACAAAAGATTTTAATATAAATATAATGGGATACACATTTTAACTTGTCTTTGRGCTCAATAGGGGCCCCTATCCTACATCCTTTGTATAAAAAGCAATGGTACCACAGAGTTTAATCGGTTATAAAAATTGATAGCCTGRCATGAATACTTATTTCAGGCTGGGCTGATTAATTCTTGTAAGCAGCAAATGAGTAGRATAGGAATGGTTATCTACTGTTTTACCTTATCTACATTCCAAAAAATATTGATCCTAGTCTCTCAGAGCCTGTAGTATCTTTCATTTCAGTGAAATAATGTTGTTTATCTCTAGCTAACTTCAGATTAAGGGTCAGGGAGCATCAAGATCCTCTTCCAGCTATGCCAGGAAGACAGTTATACAGCTGCCAAGCCTTGGACCATAGCTCTGAGTTCAAATAACAGAATTCCTCCAGAAGAGAAGAAAAACACCACTGGGAGTGGTGGAACAGCTCAACAATGGTGATGCCACAACACATGATACTGTACCAACCCTCCCAGCACASCAAAGGCCTGAACCCAGAGCTGGCCAAGAGGGAGGAGGATGCACCTCCCCAGCAATGGAACTGCCTACAGTCCCTCTCCTGGGRTGGAGGAGTCAGCAAGGGAGTCCTTGCCYGGCAAATATGTGTATTGGCTTAGGGGCTRCWCCYGTGTGAAGGGGCTGTGGTTGGACCTGATCAGAATGTAAAGCACCATGGAAGGCAAACAATGGATAGAATCTTCACTGAGGCCTTACGTAGACAAGGCTGGAACCCTTGCTGCATGAAGTTTCTACACAACTGAATCCAAGCTCTAAGGCTGAAGCCATTAACTCCTGACTGAAGGCATCTCCTCCCTTGGAGATCTGAAACTGCAGAGCATGAACAGTGTCCTGGTARCGGGCAAAGGGCAGAAAGTCACATCTCATCATGTATCAGAGCCAGCCATGAGCTTGAACCACCAAGTGTAAGCAGCAGGAGATAGCAGTGGGGAAATTCCTTGCAAGGGACAGAAATCCATGTTTAGTGTGCTGACTYCCTGTCTCTATAGGGATCCAGCAGTGCTGGGAATAGACAGGATTCACCTGTTAGAATAAGAGGGTCTTTGCCAGTAGGATGATCAACTTGCTGAGAAGAGCTTTAAACAAAAAAGTGAATACAACAAGCAGTTAAATGTGGTAACAATGAATGGAATGGTGAGCAGAGACACCCAAGGAAATAAATGGTGATAAGACACCAACCTTTAGTCTGTGTACAAAAAAAAAATATAATAAAGACTAAGAAGCATGCAGAGAGAGCGCAAAATCTCCATGGGTAGTCCCAAATCCACAAGGTTGTTGGAGTAAATTAGATGTCTAAGGACAGCTTGCACAAATGGAGTACTTCTGTGAATGGAAAAAAGACTCAAAGGAAAAGCAAGGAAGATGGTAAGGCAGGTTTCCTGCTACARTAAAGAGAACTTTGGTGTATCAGCTCTTCTGTGGGATGGACAATGGACTCATTAGTGGCTTATGGTTCATGAATTCAGGAGAGGCCAAAGAAGAGGATAACATGATGGAACTGTTTCACATCACCAGATCAGGGTGAGAAAGTGTGCAAAGACTTCTTTAATACGTGACATTAGTAAGTAAGTCATAGGATGACAGATTGATGCTCTTGGAGGACTTGAACCTCTCTAACACCTGCTAGAAGTGCAATGCAGTGGAGACTTCTGGAGGATGTTTGGGATAATTTACTAATACAGGTAGTGAAGAGGCCAAACAGAGGAAATACACATCTGGGTCTTCTCTTCACCAGCAGAGGAMAAGCTGCCTGGATTGGACAATTGATCAGAGCTTTTAGAGTAGTGMCCATGAAACTGCTGTGGCTGTGAAGCTTAAGGTACTGAAAGAGTTGCAGAGTAAATGTCTGGGGCATTAAAGACTTCAGCTTGTTCAAGCAATGGGTAGATCACCTGGTCTAAGTTTTGTGTGAAAGAGAGCCCAGATGAGTTTATCTAGAGTATATAGTAGATTATCTAATATATGGCAATTAATGATAACTAACTTGACTTCAGAAAAGCTTTTGATACTGAGTCCTAGTATCTCTGAATAGGCAGACATCTAGCTGGCTCAGCACTATCTCCGTGTCTGGGCTCAGAGTTGTGTGGTTAATGCATCATAATCTACCTGGAGACCTGTGACAAGTGGTKGAGGTCTGTAAGAAATGGAGTGTAGCAGGGATTTAAATTGGGACCTGACCTGTTTAACTACTTTATCAATGATCTGGAGGAGCTAATGGAGGATATTTTCACCATTTTTGTCCATTACAGTACTTTAGCAGGGTGAGTCARTATGCAGGAAATAATAGCAGGAAATCATCCAGCGGGACCTAGTCTGATTATAGAAATGGGCAAAAAAGTCTCATGAAATGCAACAATGACAAATATCAAGGACTGCCCCTGGGCAAGGACACAGGCTGGGGCCTAATTAGGGGCATCTCTGCAGGAAAAGRCCTGTGAGCCCTGGCAGACAAAAGCTGATTATAAGCAAGCAGTGTGCCCCAGCTGTGAAAATGACCAACACCACCCCAGGAGGCAGTCATGGTGACAAGGCCAAGACATTGAAGGGAGGGACTGTCCCTCTCTGTTTGGCATTCATGAGATCCCATCTGGATACTCTGCTCAGTTTGGGGGMCCTCTAGTATAAAAATACACTGATCAACTAGAGAAAGACCAGTGGAGGGCCAAACTAGTCCTAACTGGAGGACCTGACCTATGAGAAAGAAGATGGGAGAATGGGCTTGTTCAGCCTGGGAAATAACAGCTTCAAYGCAACCCAGTACAGCTTGTCCCTACCTGAGAGGAGGCAAGCAAGAAGATGAAACAGGCTTTTTCAGAAGTGCATAGTAAGAAAATGAATTGATGAACATAAGTTGAAACATGAGTTTTACTCAGAATATAAGGAAAWCTTTCTCACTCTGAGGACAGCCAAGCAGCAGAAAAGTCTGCCCAGAGGCCTTGCAGTCTCTGTCCTTCAAGGTTTCCAAAATCCAACTAGACAAACCCCTGGGCAACCTGGTCTGACCTCTTGTTTTGTGCAGGAAACTGAAATACAGATCTCCTGAAATCCATTTCAGCCTGAATTGTTCTTTTATTCAAACTACCCGGTAAAATGGAGCTTACTGGATGGCATTTCCTGCCATCTGTGTTCTGCTAGCAGAACAGTCACCAGCAGAGCAGCCATCTCCATTTTGCTGTTCCTGAGATTGTTYTGCATTACAGATGTGATGGATCCACTTTTTTGGAAGATCAAAAGAAAAACTGAAAAGCTATTCTTTGACAAATAAGCATATGAATAATTAATATTCTCAGGGTGTTATATTGTGCTACAGCAGGGAAATTTGGCAGGCAGCTAAAAAGTTAAAATGGCTAATGCTGCTGACATGGTAGCCAGAACAATGATTAGTGGTAAATGCAGCACTAACAATACATTTGCCTAGCAACTAATGAAATACTTTCAATTACTTCATTAATGTAAAGAGAATAGTTAATTTTTCTTTGTCACCTTTAAGTTTCAACTCAGATTTCATTGCAAGTCTTGCTCTATTTAAGGATTTTATTCGTCTTTCATTTTGAAAAAAACCCACTATGTAATAAGCAAAAAAAAAACCCAAAAAACAAAAAACCAAAAACCCTTCTAGATCTGCTTTCACTCTAACAAACATACAAACTGTGGCTCATTGATAAAGTACTCTGGAATTTACAATGCTCAGTGATTACAAAGCTAAATAAAACAAGGGGACATAATATGTCTTTGCACTGTGTCTTTAGACAGCTGTTTAAAAAAAAAAAAAGTGATTGATATTCCCAACTGGAACACTGTTTTTCTTTGAAAAGACATGGAAGAGAGTAAGGAAAATCATTATTGCATTCTGCTCTAGAAAACTGTTAGAAGTGARATCTTAACACTTCTCTAGACCATTGGTATTTTACTTGTTATCATCCTCCACACAGTTTGAAAGATTTGGAATAGAGACCATAATGTATTTTCTTCCTTTCTCAGCCAGTAGCATTTACATTAGCAAGCTTTTCTCTGAACTCATGAATTCTTCTAAAAGTCAGAGCTGAGAATAACCACAACTTGAAAAAGAAGCACAGAACATCATGAGGTTCACAGGAAACTGATATTGGCAGCACTGACTTTTGTAGGCATGGTTATATTTCAATAGTGATCTAAGGAGCTGAATAATTGCATAAAATTATATTAATTATATGAAATATTGAATGATAACACTTAAATTTGTATTAAAATGCATCTCAGTTCAAATTAAAGGATGTATTGTTGTCTTAAGCTTCAAAATGGGAATCTGACACAATCTGCCAATTGTAATATAAACTTAAGCTGGTCTTAAGGTTTTTACATTTCTACCTATACCTTTATACTTGTATCCTTAAAATATAGAWTGTTTTGCTCCATGATGTTATTGGATGAGGATCCATGTAGTTCCTCATGTTCACAATGTATTGAACTAAACCTAGGCTATTCARTTGACTAGTCATTTGATGGGTTTTTTTTGTCATTTGTTGTATTTTTAATTTTGAAGATTTTTTTAGACACTTTCTCTACTGAATTGACCTTTACTTTCATCTGCTAGCAAATAAAATTCTTTATTTCAGAAATACCTACCTTTTTAATTGGGCAATACTTCTTAKCAAATGTAAAATAGACAATTATTTTCAGGTGAAGAATTAACAATTATTTGTTTYCTTATTTACTCACATCTTGAGCAGAATTAAATACACTTAAAGGCAATATTCCAGCTGTCCTGGAATATATTCAGTTACTGCAATTTTTTTTGGCATTTCTCTTTGGAAACCTAAATTGTTCAATTTCAAAATAATTCTAATTTTTAAACAATCATTTAAAATGTAGATACATGTATAAAAAGTGTATGCATTAGTGCACTTGAGTTTCAGCTTGCTGTAACCTGATTGTCAGTGCTCAGGCTGTGCACAGATCCTGTGCACATTTTCAAGATTGCCAGATACACGARTTGGCAAAATGTTCAGCACTGGCTTTAGCATTTAAAAGAAGCATTGCATGACTAATGAGAATAGGGGAACAGTGCTAAAAGTAGAGATTAGCACCAAGGGAGACAGAAGAGAACTGTTTCTTGGCAACAGGACCAGAATCAGTGGTATGCTAGCTGGAATTTCTGCAGATTAAATTTCCAAGGTACCCTTTCAGCTGTCTGTTGAAGGCAAAACAGGAATTGTTTATATTTTGTAGTGAGGTTCTTGGCAAATTCAGCGTGTTTTACAACTTTAATTCTTTCTCATTTGGAAAACATTCCCACAAAACTACAGACATTCTATCATTCATCAAAAAGAGAAAAAAAAATATGGACATAACCTACTCAAATAATTGATTTTACTGAAATGTGGATGTATGTTTTTTAGAAGAAAAAATTGCTGTTTATTGGCTTTCCAATCTTGATAGCAAATGGACAGCTTTAAAACAGTGGAGATGTTTACTGTAAAGGAGGCTAGGTTTTGTGTTTCTTATTCTTTTTTCCAGAAAAACCTATTTTGARTGGCAAAATAATAGGATTCAAATATTATACCTTTTGAGTTCCAGTCCAGCACTGAAAAAGTTTGTTGAACATAGATAGCTTCCAAAAGACCCCAGGGAAGGCTACAAAACCTGGATTTTATACTGCATTTTCATGCCAGGAGAAACATCAGAACAAAGCAAATGATGAGAGATCTGATGAATATGGATGCAGTGTAAGCTTTTTTCTTTTTTTTTTTTCTTTTTTTTTTTAATCCTAGTATTCAGAAAAGAATATATTGAGTTTTAATTTGATTTTTAAAATCTGAGTGGGTAAGAACAGTTATTTTTGAGGAAAAAAATGTTAATATTTTTATCAACTCATCTATTCRTATAGAATCTGAGACATCTGAGCATCCTTTCATACTACAGATCTCAAACAAYCCTATGGCAATGGGACCAAGGATAATAAAACTTCTGACATATGAAAACCAGAAAAGATGTGGGAGGAAACTCTACCAAAATTGCTGTTAAATAAAATTCAGCCTCTTCTGGCTTTATTTTTACATCATAAGGAAGWCTTTTGACCTATCACTTTTTTAGAGAATTATCTAGAAGTGAACAAAGAACAATCAAAATTAGTTGCTGTTGCTGCTACAGCTCTGAAAATTGATTCAGTCCACACTACTTGCAAGAAAATATGCACCAAATTAGTATGTAACCAGTTGCAATTTGAATCAATTTAATCAATCTCTCAGGATAACAATTCTGCTTAAAAGTCAGTTTTACATGCTAAGGTCATTAATGAGGTGAATCTCATCACTATTCATTAGACATCATTCACCATACCATAAGATCTCATATAACATTAAATGGGTGATTAGACTCTACTTGAAGATATTTCCTGTGGAAGAATCATTAGGATTCATTTCTTCTTCTACCTTGTCATTATGCCTTCTGTCTGCTAACTTAYATGTGAGGTTCCCCATCTTGTTAATGCCTTTTTTATTGTTCATACAGTGTGCTGAAAGAAATGTTACTCCAAACCAGTGAAAACACAATAAATGCTCTTTCTCTTTATTAACCAAGAGTAAAAAAAACACCCCACTGCTGAACAATATCAACTCTCCTCCCAATACCTGAAAAATTTAAGCAGCCTTTGTTCAACTGCTACAAGCCCAATCATACATGCAAAATCAATCATTTAATGTCAATGATTCACTGATAACCTTAATCATTTTGAAAATATGATCAAGAAACATATATTTAGGCATTATGAGGGTTTCTGAGGTATCAGTTTTGAGTGTGYAACACTTAACCCCTGTGACAGACCATAAATAACCACAGCTGTAAAGTCATAAGGTCGTTTTCAGGTGTTTGAGTTTTTTGCCAAAATCATGAACGAAATGCTACACCACTGCAGAATATTCTTGACCAAAAGCTATCATGCATTATCTCTCTTATTGTAATTTTATCTGCTTATGCATTTGCATACATTTGCTTATCCAACAAGTCCCTAATTGGACTTGTATACAGGGATTTTAAAAGATTGCTACTGTTTTGATTTGTACGTTTTCTAACACTGTAATATTTTCTTTAGCTCCRTTCTTTCAGATCTCAGAAAATCTCCCATGGGAGTTCCATTATGTGTTGGGGTGAGGGTTGCTGGGTGAAAGCAGACACAAAGCAAGGCATCTTGCTTCAGAGCATGATGTTTCTAACTGCTCAATGGATGGACCTCCAGACTGAAATTATATTGTAGCCTACATTTTGTAGACAGTGCTTTGCGTTTCATTTTAGGTGTGCATATAAAATATATATTACCTTAATTTTGTTAAATTTCTATTTAAAAAAAAGAAAACAAACAAGCAGGAAAAGTACTCCCTAATTTGTAATAAAAATGGTGAAAAAATGGGGAAATCAGCTATCATAGGTGTTTGTTTGTTTTGTTTTTTTTCCTAACCATAGCCATTTTCTCTGCAAAGATAAAGAGCAAAGAATAGAAAAAACAAAATCCTTAACTTTTTTTTTTCTTAATTGGTCAAATATATTAAAGTAGTTACTCACATTAGTGTAAAATGGAAAAATCACAACTGTCTCTAATAAATCGAGAAAGTTAATCTGGTCTTRTTAAATTATTGGACATGAAAAGCCAAAATATCAAAGCATTGCTACACATGATCCTTCTACCTAAACATAAAGAGCTTCAAATTAGCAGCCCTGTGTGAGTCCTTTCTTTTGCTCTGACACAACATGGAAAGGGAAGCCACATATTCCTGTAATGCGGCACTTTCATTGGGAGTAAAGACTATAAACTCTGTGCTGTGTCTGAAAGGCCTCAGGGCTGAGGCCTCTCCCTCTTGTTCTGTCTGAACTTTGTTTGACCTGACTGCAGCTTTGTTTTACTTGATTTAGCTGTGTCAACAGGTTTGTTTGTTTGTTTTAATTTGCCAAGTGTCTGCGACAAATTTCCTTAATTTTTTTTTTATTTTGATCTTGTATGTGGCAACCACAATTTTATATAGAGTATCTCCATGTTATTTTTATCTACCCAAAATAAGATTCTTACAACTCTAACACAATAATGTAGTGTAGAAAAATGCAGGTCTGTTATGGATGTAGAGGCCCTGAGAAGTGGAGACACAAGATGTSATGTAGAGGGGTAGAGGCATGCAATGAGAAGAGAGGAGACACAAGCTGACACTGGAGATCCCACATCTACCAACAAATCACTAGTGGTCAGTAAAAGAAATGCAGATCCAGGGCTGGCACACCTGGTWTTAGGGGCAACAAAGAGAACACAGAAATAGTATCTGACATGTAAAATCCACAATATATAGTAAATTTAGATGCAAAAAYAAATAAAGACAGACAAATGTATAAACATATGTTAGGAAAACATATTGTAGCCTCTTTCAGCAGGCTACAATACCAGTCTCAAGACCCAGACGAGCAAAGGAAGGGCAAGAAGAACAGYAGAAAACAAGGATAGAAATGGAAAGTATGGTTTGAAATTTTAGATGTATTATTATTGAGATTCTTTCAGCATAGAAGTACTGTAATGCTTTTTTTTTCTGTATTTCTTTTAAAGAGTGGACCAATACTTTTGAAACATTTTAAATATGTTAAGGATAGATAGATAGATAGATAGATAGATAGATAGATAGATAGATAGATAGATAGATAGATAGGCATAGTTGCACTTTCTTTCTACCCATAAACAGGATCTTGAGCAAAATAAAAGAGAATAATTCTCTTGGTAATATCTGTTGATTTCAGACCTCTTATCTGTTAGCAGTTCCTTTTTTTTTGGGATTTGAAGCTGTTGCATTGAAAAGTCTTGAGGAAATAATTGCTGTGCTTAAGAATATTTTTCAGTAGCTTGCATAGTTTATAGTACATAATTAAGGAGTTATAGACAACACTATTTTTCKGATTATGGGTTAATCCAAAGGATTTCTTTCATAATGTTTTACAGATTAATATTTGCTTTTCCATGTTCTTTTATTTGACTATTCTGTACAAAGTTTACATCATGTGGATGTGAAATAAGGTATACATCGTCTATAACCTGGGAAATAGATAATATTTTCATATTTAAACTATAGTGTATCTGCAAAAGTATCTGGGAAATCTTGGAGGTGGTTGTTTCAAAAGAATCAAAGACTATCCTGAGTTGAATGTGACCAACAGTAATTCTTGAGTCCAGCTCCTAGACCTGCACAGAACCACCCAAGAGTCACACCATGCATCCAAGAGTATTGTCCAAATGCTTCTTGGACTCTGTCAGGCTTGGTGATGTGCCTTTTCCTTAGGGAGCCTTTGCCAGTGCCCAGTCACTCTCTAGAGTAGACATAAAGGTGAAGAATCATTTCCTAAAATCCAGCTAACCCTTCCCTGACACACTTTTGTGCCATTTCCTTGGATCCTGTCACTAGGCATCAGGGAGAATAGAATAGTCCTYGCCTCTCCACTTCCACTTTTGAGAAAGCTGTGGATCAGGACAAGGTCTTCCATCAGTCTTTTCTTCTCCAGGCTACGAAAACCAAGTGACTTAATCCATTCCTTGTGTGGCTTCTCCTGCTGCAGGGAGTCTGGGCCTCAGGCAGACCTCCTCCCAGACACACTCTCTCTGCCCATTGGAGCAGCTCAAGGCACCTGTGTCATGCCAGAATGGGTTTGAAATGTGAAGGCTGACTGGCAAAGTAGTTGTTGGAGTAAATGGATGCAGAAAATATACTCTACTCAGTCTCAGCAAATGTAAGACCTCAGCTTTGCTCTGTTTAAACCATTTTATAACAATTTTCATGTCTAACTGCAAGAGGTCAATTGAATCTGTGAAAAGCCTTCTAGTTTATCCTTCATCTCTCCTTACACAAAAGTCTGCATAAAGGTTCTTTATAACTTTTCAGCCACTCCACTGGAAGCGAAAATGTTCTGAACACCACTTTATGGTCCATGTCTAACACTGAGCAAAATAATTGACTGTCATTTAGACTCCTCCTTGACTTGGTAAATGCATGCAGCACTTGTGCATGTTTTATAGTCACTAGTTTCATATTGAAAATCTATTTCCTTCAACCAAAATGTCAAAGAAGTATAAATAGAAATATGTCACAGACAGCTGAAAAACTGTTGTTTTGTTTTGTTTTGTTTTATTTTTCATTCTAAGAATTTTTTCTTGCCTGCTTGTGTAATGTCTCATAAAATACATACATCACCCAGAAGGTTACATCCACAAGAAGAGAGCAACCAAGCTGGTGGTCAGGAATTTGTATTTGTGCAGAGTTTTTTTTTTTTTATCTATTATATGCAATGATTAATTTATTACCTAAACTCATCTCAGTAAGATTTTATCTTTGAGGAATTCTATTTCTGCTTGTCCTTCAAATCATCATATTGCATGTCATTGCTCCTTAAAACAGGCTCTTCAGGGTTGCTTAGCAAAGGGATTTTTTTCTGTCACTGTCTCATTATAAGTAATTGTAACTGTCTTTCCATGTAGATGTTGAAAGTTGTAATTCCTCCTACTTTAAAATTGTTCCCATTCTTACTAATTGACAAGTGCCCTTATTCAAAAAAACCCTATGTTTTTTCGTATTTGAAGGTACCATGTGTAACAGTGAATTTATTCTGTAAGGCTGGCAGATTTCTAGGGGTTCAGTGAATTAATTAATCAACAATTGAATTAATTATTCTACAAAAAACAACACCTTCTACTGAACTGTTTTTGGTTTTTTTAAAATTTTTGATTACGATTTGGTGTTTTAAAGAATGACATGAAACTGCCAGCCCATATACTGATTGTATGGTTTGCTTTTTATCTGTGCCAGTTACTATTGTATTATGTCATGACTCAGGTGAATGATTGAGCTGTTTCTTCTCCCTCAGCTGAAGCTTCGATATAGTGTGAGACATTGGGGCCAACTCTTTAGACATGTTAGAAAAAAGGAATGGAGGATGATTCCAGGCTCAAGAGTAACTGTATTCTCATACATACTATATAATTTGTTTTATTTTTAATCCTAGATTTAATGATAGTTTTTGTCTAATTTCTCAAAGGTATTTTTACTCTMTTTTTATATGATTTATATATTAAATTAATCTCTTATAAGTGTGCGCATGTAATACAAATCCTTGTCCAAAAAATCTGGATTTGGTCTTCCCTGCAGTATTGTGACCCTCTCAACATGAATTTACAAATTTCTTCCAGGATTGAAGCTGTACCCACTTAAGGCACTTGATGCTTTAATCTCAAAAATGCATCTGGAAATATACTGTGTTCTCATGATATCAAGCATTCCTTGAAAATGCTTCTGATAACCTCTGGGTGCATTTTTTCTTTTTTTTTTTTTTTATTTTGCTTTGGGTTTTTTCAGCTGTCATTGTGATGACTTTCAGATACACTGGAAGCAATAACACTGCATATGCAGTCCTAATTATGAACATTTTATTCAGGATTTACAATATTTGTGTCAGTTTTAGACCACTGTTTAAGGAGGCAAGAGTATTTTTGTCATCTTGTGATGTAAGCAGCTGCCCACTGATTAAAAAAAATCATAAGGAAAAGAGTCTCATTTATTAAATTCTGGCAATTTTTTTCAAGTATCACTTTTTTGTTATGGGCTTGTACATAAAGAGATTGGAAAGTTCATGTACATGAATCAAAAATGGTGCCATGTTTTACAGCAATGTCTAAGAAAGCTAAAAATTACAAAAAGACCACTGCCCCAAAAAAATCACTGAAACACAGCACTCAACTGGACCTTTCCAATGTGCTTTGTTTTTCCAACATCATTAATGAAGATCCTGAGTAATAAACATATAGGAACAGAAGACCCAAAAGTCTTACTGAAAACATGATTTTGTCTAATGCAGATTTCTTTAGCATGGGCTTCATTACCTTTATTGATGCACCTGACAGTACCAGCATGGAGTAATTTCTGTATCTTATCATTTTTKATAGCAAATGACTAAGATAGTAGGATAAAAAAAAAATTATCCTTTATCAAACTAGGATAATGAAGACAATAGACTATTTTACACCTAACTGGATTTCTAGAACCTAAAATATTTTTCAGGTGAAAGTGAAGCAAAACTTTTAGAATTCACATGGAAGATTGGTGAATGCAGAGTAAAAGTTTAGTTACAAATATAATTTCATGTTGAGCTGATTATTTTTCTTTTCCAGTTCTAACTGTAGGGAAAGAATATAATCCACCTGATAATACTAGTTGCTGGTGTGTCTTATCTTTGAAAACTAAAGTTCATTAAAACATGAAGGTATCTTTTAGTTAGTTTGGTTTTTTTTTTTTAAGAAAAGGCACAAATTTGTTTTCCTGTTTTTAGAGTGAGAAATGTGAAGGATGAAATATCTTTTAATTATATGTGTTAAAATGTCCAAAAAACTCAGCTCAAGCTCTCAATCAACAATTTGATATATATAAATATATATATATAACATATATTTTTCTGGCTGCTGTTAATAAGTTATTCCTTCTCATAAGTATTAAGTGCTTTTGTAAAAGAAAATAAATTTCATTAAAGACAAAGCACAGAGCATCCATAAAAATGTCATCAATATGCATTCAGATAAATGACCACCTCCACAATTATTCTGATATTTATTGGTTCTCTTATTTTCCATAATATCCTTTCCCATGGCAATTGAAATATCAAAACAAATATATGGATGCATATGTGCGCTCACCAAAGTCTTCCATGCTTCTAGACAAAGAGATGTCTCCCAGCAGCTTTCAGCTTTGATGTAGCCTTGTAATTACAATGCATCTCTTCAGTGAGTTTCAGAGCCATTTGAAATGTCTGAATTATTTGACTAGAAATTTAATAATTGTACTTTCCAATTCTATAATCTTAGTATCTGGTGTAACTCAATACAGTTACTTTAGCTCAAGTATTGCTGAGAATTTAGATTCTGGCACAAGTTTATTCAGATTTGCCATTCTATGGAGACAATTCAGTATGAAGTAGAACTCTTTCAAGGAAGTTGTGTAAAGATTTTCTCCTTTTCCATGATGCAAGTATCTCTTCCTGGTTGACACTAAATATTCCTATGACTATGGTTCAGGTAACGCTGTTTAGGGGTTTTTTTTGATGTTTTTACACATATAGATCAAGGGATTCAGGTGCGTGCTGCACAAAAAAAAGCTTCAACTTAATCTGACTCTTCCTCATGCCTGTTAAACAAGAGATTGTCTCTGGTACCATCTTCACAATTTTAGGAAAGTTGATGTGGACATTAGCCCCCATAATTTCCATACACAACTACGCCTCAGCTGAAGTCCTTGTCACCAAATACAGCTTGAAGCAACATTTGTACTGCTTTGTTTTGTGATGGAACAGATAATCAAGGTCTGAGCAAATAGTCTACTTTCACCTTTACTCTGGGTTGTGAATCCTGGAAGTGTTTGCTCTTGTGGGTGAACACTGAGATTATTGTGCACAGAGTATATGCAAGTCATTATGTGAACATTTGCCGTTTTGAGAAATACAAAGGTCTTTCTTTTCCTTTTTAATTTTTTTTTAAAGTAGGTACAAGTTACTGTAAATACTTCTGTGTTGCCAATAGATTCCTGAAAGAAAATTATCTACTCCAGGTCTCAGTTTCAAGCTTGATGCTGTGAAAATATTTTTTTTTATTATATAATCTAACATATGACTAAGGAGAAAAAAAACCCCACATTATATAAACCATGGGAAAAGATTAGCTATCAGATTAGCTATCCTGCACAGGAAAAAGGTTTAATCAACTGATTTTTACCCTTTATCATGGATGAAGACTGGAACAAACTCATGCCATGTCAGTATGCTTCTCCAACCCTTCCCTAACTCAATCCACAACTACCAGCAGGGGTTGTGATGGCTGCATGCACCTTACAGTGGACTTTGGGGGAGGGATGACAATATGGATATCCAAGGCTGTTTGGAACAGTGACCCAGATGCCTTGCTGGCATGTAGATGTCACTATTAAATCTATCATCTTACTCCAAAAGTAGTGGATAGCCCATTGAGCTCCCCTGCATGACAGGGGCTGCGTGCTGGGATCTCACCTGAAGTAGGGACACCTCTCCTTGGGGCTGAAAGATTACTTGCCACAGAAGGTCCTTGGTAAGTGATTGATAGTGTGCTAAACTTTGAAATCTTATCTAAGTGATATAAAAGGTTAATTATGCACATGTAATCCTTTAGACATAAACCATTGACTCAATGTAGGACTAGGGTTAGGAAGCACCTAGACTCTTCCCTGAGAAGGACTTTGGAACTCCTGGGCGTTCTTTCTGAACCTCATGACTCAATAAGAGGGTCTCCCTGAGAGCTTTATCTGACCTTGCCCCCTTTACACTACATAATCATGTGTGCTTTGCCATCAAATCTAATTAAAG
This sequence comes from Alauda arvensis, assembly GCA_902810485.1. Taxonomy (NCBI): domain Eukaryota; kingdom Metazoa; phylum Chordata; class Aves; order Passeriformes; family Alaudidae; genus Alauda; species Alauda arvensis. The sequence continues at coordinate 530,034 of CADDXX010000268.1, read as the reverse complement.
CACTGTTGAATTTAACATTGATTTTTTCATTAACTCACTGCTTTAATAAAGCATACTGTTGCTTGTTTCTTACAAGTGAAGCGCATCGCTCCATTTAGAACATGTGCATAGAGTTTATATATATWGATTTCAATCACTCCTGATTTACAGTCACGTACAGATCATAATCAAGGTGTGTGTTATTTTCTAATTCTGCTGCAATGAAAAAAAGAGATGTCAGAGGCTTGCTTGAGACATTAGCTTGCACTAAATTGATTTATAGTATGGTTGCATTAAAATTATATTGGAGGCACTGGCATGCTTTTTCTATTGATATAACTTATTTTCTTTAAATTGCCTAAAGGAGCAGCTCTGAATGCGTTATTTACAGGAAATGTAAGAGAATCTTTCTTTTGCAGCCTTACCTTTAGATGTGTGCTTTCTGTCATTCCTATTTTCCACCTAATTTGTCTGAATTGTATGCTGGATGGTACATAAGTTAATTTGATACATACTAAGTTCCACTCCTTTCTTCCTTTTTTGAGATTACTSTGAGTTGATAGATTCAAAAGGGTTTCTCTTACCAAGGTAATAAATTTTCTGAATTTTCTGGACTATGGTTTGTTTGGKTTTTTTTGCACATTTCATGTATGTTACAGAGATTTCTAGAAGACCTTTAATTTCACTTATTTCTTGTATGTGTTGTAAAATCATTTTCTGAAACTCCAGAATGTTTCTCATGTAAGACTGGTGAATATGTTTTCTGACATCAATTTATCCAGCAAATGCAATGTTGCCTGGAGAAAATATATAGTTATAGATCAAGCAGAGTAAGCTTAGTTAGGTTTAGTTAGGTTTAGTTATGAGAAGGAGCAAACATCCAAACTTTTCACACACTAAAGTTTTGCATCCTAGTATAGAAATATTACACCCTATTTTCTGAAGTAGTCATAGATTTTATAAAGCAGTTAAAATAAAAATGCATGGATATTAATTATATTGCAAAGGGATAGCTTCAATAATATCAATGCAGGACTCTTGAAAGTCACATACCTAAAATCCCCATTTAAAAATGCTGGTATTTGCTTCATGTGGCATTGTATTTTCTTAAGGTTTGTCAGTGTCTGACATTCTGTATAAACTTAGTCATGCTGCCTTTGTCTGTGGTGAGAAAATGTGTTTTCATCTTGAGAAACTTATTTATATTTTTGCATTATTCAAGTCCAGCCATTCTGATGTTGAACAGCTGTAGGTACTTTTAATGTAGTGACATTTTGCTGTAAGCARTATCATCTCAAAGACAGACAAAATTTCAATTTTATTTTAGTGAATTAAATCTTACTAATAGAATTTCATAATGCTGGGGTCCGAAGGTCTGGCCTCACTTCTTTTGAAATAAGGAGTTCAAATTCTAATAAGTCAAGCAGTGTCTAGGCCTGCCTTGCAATCTAAAAGGGAAGAGATTTGTGTGCTAACATGGTTACCCAGATTGAATTTCTTATGAAATTGTTGAAATCTCATTTCACGTATGTGACACAATTGCCAATAGTTTTGAGGACAGGAAAAACCTGGCTAATGAGTAGGAGCATTGTAAGTTTCTAATGTCAATTCCATGTCAGCTCCTGGCAGACTTCTTCATCAGCTTTTTCATCTTGTGTTGTAATGTGATGCTKCAGGAGGCTGTCAATGACTGTTTCCCATCATTGTTTGATATCTATTTTTCACCTCCATCTACAATGTCTGAAATGAGATATAAAACCAAAATAGAAAAGACATATCTATCAAATTCTGTAACTTTTTACTGCTGCTTACATCATGTCTTCCACAGCTACAAATTGTACTATTCCTTGAGCCTCACACTGCAGGAAGTAAAATAGCTGTGCTATAGGTAAAAGAGGGTGCAGAAATGAAAGTGGGAGGAAAAACTCCTTTTTGGCATTGTTTGCTGGAACTGAGAGTAGTAGAGGAAATACATCTGGGAAGCACAGAGAATAAGAAGACCCTGGAGAAGGTGCTATTAATTTAGATACACATCCCAACTCTGAATATTTCGTGAAACCTTAATGTTTGTGTCTTTGACACTGTTCCATCTGTACTRCTATTAAATACATTGTGTGAAATGCTGTTTTCTGATACAATGGATATCKAAATGAAAACCTGGTTTTGAAAAATGTTGCAAATATTCTGTAACATAAACTTTTTTCTCCAGCCCTGAGGCCTAGGTACCACTGGTGGGTGGTTTTTCTCAGCCTTCCACTCACCTGCTGTTTAGGTCCTGCATGGCAAGGTTGATGRCATGGACCTTCTCAATTAGAGTTCCTAGGAAAAACTGCTGATGCATTTCCCTGTGTGTAACCACAGCACAGCTTGTAGGTATATAAAAAGATTTATTGTGAAACGGTACTATTTCTTTTGGTCTTGTTCTTTCTCAGAATCATTAGACAACAAATGATTTAGGGAAAAGAAAAAAAAAAGAACCTGAGAAAGTAATTAAGTAATCATCCCTTTTGCTCTTGTCCTACACAAAGGCTTGGGGCAATTTTTTCCAATTTGCTGGTTTTGCTGTTTTTTTGAAAAAAAACAAAGAAGAGCTTTATAGGTTGAAAACAGGGAAATTAAAATACTAATTGGGCTGTATTCAATTTTACCTAATAGATGCTTTCTTAAATTTAGTATATTAAATATTAAATTGCTCTATTTTATACTGCATTAATTTAAATGTGCATTACGTTATTTTTCCTCACAATGTCAGATCTGGGGAAAGAAAAAAAAAATAACAAAATGCCTTAAGAATATCTTATTGTTTCTTAGTTAAATAAACCACAGGCAATAACTGCGGTTTGCATAACAGCATATCCTCTAACAGGGAGAGCAGTAGTACCATAACAATTTTTAGGCAACTCAGTCATCTTGCCACTGAAATATTTCAGCTTTCTATGTAAATAGCTCTTGAACATCCTCACATTTGCTATTACCATAATTGCATCTTTCTCGTGAGAAATTCTTACATCCTACAGACATGTAAAATTGAGGCATGTAGAGAATAAAGAGTTTTTAAAGTTAGTTATGTAAGTCTGTATCAAGGTGTACAGAAAGCCTTAGATACAGATATGTGTAAGGTTCCTGAGAAGTTTAAGTCATGTTTTAATTATTGGGGAGGACTGTGGGCCTTTTTCCTGCTGGTTTATACAATGCACAAACTAAGGGATAGCTTGGCAGATGGAGAGCTGCAATAGGATTACTTATTTTTCTCAAAATGAAGTTCTCAGAAAGATATTATTTTACCTTGAAATAGAATAGAAGAGAATCTATAGTCTCTTCCTCCATCTCATGAGAAAACACAGGACGGGTTATATCCCTCAAGATACTAATRTATTTTATGCTTTTATATTATTATTACACAGAAATATGAATGTTCTTTTACCAAACATGGAAGCATATATATTTTTAATCTATACTAGGGAAGAAAGATAATACCCTTAATACTGGAAATGATGCACAGGATGCTTTACACAATCAGTGTGTCACAGTCCTTGGATTTTGTCCAAGCTTTGGTCCTCCAAGAGTGCATACTTTGGATACAGAGCAGATTGCTGGGACCCCCAGTGGATACGCCAGTTTGCCCAGCAGACTCTGGAATCTTCTTGATCACTTTGAGATCACCTTGATCTTCTGGGTACTTATCCTGGTATCTGTGAACTCCTGGGAACCCTTGGAAGAGTGTGAGGGGTCTCTTGAGTCCTCCTGCTGATTAAGTGGCTGAAGGAATGGAGGTTGTTTAGAGAAAAGAAAGCTTAGGAGAGAGCTTAAAGCTCTCTACAACTGCCATAACAGAGAGTATAGAAGGTGAGTATTGGTCTCTTGACCCAAGAAATAAGATGGGAGGAAATGACCTCAAGTTAAATCAGGGGAAGTTTATATTAGATATTAGAAACTATTTCTTCACAGGAAAGGTTTTCAAGATTCCATCAGGCTGTCTGTTGGAGCCCAGGACACTCCCCTGGATGCCCCGGGTGGTCTGAGACCTTGGCAAGGGGCCCAAGAAACTTGGCACAGAGTCAAAAATACCAGTGCCTTTGATTTCAGTCCATGGGAACATCTGCCAACCTTATGTGAGGTGTTGCGAGCCACAAGAGTGTAATTAAAATGATAAGTAACATATCACAGGGTGAAAAGTAGAATTTTGGGGTTTTTAGAATGAGGGTCAGAAGGACAAGATGGAGGGATTTGGGCATGTCCCTGCCCTTCTTGTTGCCCTCCATCTTCTGCTGTGATGGTGGCACTTTTAGATTGGATTAGAAAGACTCTGTCTAACATAGGTCATAGGTACTGGTAATTAATTGTAAACATGGAAGTGCTCAGTATAAAGGGCTAACACTGCCCTTGGTGGAGGTTCAGATCTGGCACTCTGCGCTCCTGAACAGACCTGGCAGGGCAGAAAAGAATGTAATAGATAAGAGAAGAATAAACAACCTTGGAAAGCAAAGAGAGAGAGACACTCCAGACTTAATTTCTGCCATGGGTCTGGGAAAAAAGAGACTTTTCCTTGCGTCTTAGTACTCATAAGACCCAGAAACCTGAGAGCTGTCCAGGGAAGTGGATAAGTCAGCATCTCCAGACATATTTAAAAGACATGTAGATGTGACACTTAAGGACTTGACAGTGTTATGTGTCTAAGTGAAACTAAATATAAGGGTAGCTCAAGCAGCTTATAACAGATTCTCACATCTGTCCTTGATCATGGTGTCTGAAGCCTTAGGGACCTGCAGACCTTAAGAAGGCTCAAGCTGCCTTTTAACACGTGCTTCTGGAGAAATCTATCTAAGAGCCAGATCTAGAGCACACTCCTGAAACACAGCAGTTTGTGCAGAAAAGTATGAGGATGGCAGGATTTACAAATTTTCTGTATCCAACACTCATACCCTGAGATATGGAGATCATATACGTCAGGGAACAGTCCATGGGCAATGCTGGACTTTCCCTTTCCAGTTGGACTGTGGGCCTCAGAATTTCCAGAGCCAGCATGAGCTCTGCAAGCCTCAGGCAATAGGAATTGCATAAGACTTGTTCCTCGTGCTGGGATGTGTGGTTTTCTAGTGTGCAGGAGGCATACAGTTTTTGAGAAGCTATCATGGAAGAGCTGTGGGGAGGAGGTCATCATACTGTACAGCATCAGAGAGGGTGAGAAAGAATAATTGGATTTACTCTAAGATCTTACATCTTCAAGAACCTGAACTTTTCCCTGCAACAGAGGGGCATGAAGAGCCTGCTTCTTGGGAAGTGGAAACTACCATCAAGATTAAGGCTGCAAGCCAGTGACTTCATGTGCCAGGAGGAATGCCCCTGTGACTTGCAATTACAGAAAGATTAAATGCCACTGTAGTTGGAGAGAAGCTTGGAGTGTTATTAAATAGAATGTGTCTGTGTTTGAGATACCCAGGACCTCTAGCAGGAAGCTGGGAAGAACAGTATTAGGGGACTACTAAAAATGATTGGAGGCCTCTGCTTGCTATACCTGATTTTTCATCTAGGGATGTTTGCTTCTTCCTCATATTCTGGATGTTGTGAAGTCATTATCTAAGCTCACTCCAGCTACTCCTGCCAGGGTGATCTGGAAAGCATGAAACATAAGACATGCAGTATTCAAAATACATGGAGGAGCCAGGTGATGTTCTCTTCAATTCTGCTAGTAAGGTGGAAGGCCCAGAACAGGAATTGACAAATTCTGCACTTTAATATCTGTACAGTGCTGTTGATATCAGGGTTTGTGAGTACAGGATTCCCTTTGAAGGTTAACAGCTTCTTGGAGGAGATTAAGTCATTTGACTTAAACAACACGAAAGTATCTTTGAGCCAGAGAAGTGGTGAGTAAGGCCCCAAAAACTTTCTCAATTACCCTTTTTAATGAGGGGCTTACATTTGTTTTCTGTACTCTATGTTAGACGCACAAGAGAAATAACGACAGGATATTCTCAAGAGGTCAAAACAACAAAAAACCCCATTACTGGGCAACTTCAGAAAATCAGAGAACTTTGGCAAAAATTGGAATAGCATTCAATCAAAACATTTCACAAAGCATTAACTTAGCCCATTCAGTTTAGCAAGGTGCAAGCCCATCTGTTATAAGTTATGCAAAACTCCATAAAGAAGAAATTAAAAGAAGGAGAAGAAAGAGAAAGAGAAAATATATTGAAAAGAGCAAACATAGCTACCACTCCTGGTACCAGAGGTGTTCGACTAATAGAAATTCCAAGAGGAGGTAGGGTCAGAACATGTGGTCTTAACACACTGCAACTTGCCAATAGTTTTAATGGATTGAATTTATTTTTAAATACAGATTTAAACATTATATCTTTGACCTATTTTCAGCTTGTTTTGTCATATATGTGGTGGGGCTGCTGGAGCCAACTGGAACATCTGTGTGCAGCATTGGGAAGACTCGCCTGCTCCACACATAGGCCCACCCAGCAGCTTACACCTTGCTTGAAGAGAAAAAAGGGAGTAAAGAAAAAAAACCCACTAACTTAAATGTTTTGATTTCCACATGTGAATGTTCATGCTTTTACAAGATTATCCAAATGGAGGTCTCCTCTGATGCGTTAGAGACTCAGCATTTATTCCAACAGGAACCATGAAGTAACTTGAGTATACAAATAATGTGTACTCAACGCACAATCATAAGCATGTTTAAACATACATTTATAGACAAATGTAAGTGTATTAGAACTGGTTTGGTGTTTTACACCTTAGAAGTTATATTTAGCAGGAACTCATGAAAGAGGAAAATTATCTAAGACCCAGGAAGTATGATGGACGAAGACAACTGGAATGGTATGTCTCAGGGGGAAGAAAATAACAATTCAATACCTCATAGTCTTGCAAAGAGGCATGAGGTACAACCTGTTTTCCGTGCCTACAAAGAATGACACAGGAACTAGGTGGATTAAACTGCAAGATGGAAGATTTAGATCTGCTCTTCAGAAAGATTTCCTCTTAAGAGATAGTATCACACTGGAATAGACTATAAAAGGGGATCATCTTCCCTTGCAAGGATTTTTAAAGAATAAATTAAGTAGTCACCTGCCCAGAATGACAGCTGTAATGGTAAAACCTTCCCCAAGACAAGGGATAAACTAATTGAACCTTAGGGCCTCTTTCAGTGCTACTATTTCACAGCTGTGTAAATAAGTAATCACTACAAAAGGGGAGCTAGAAATTTGTCTTATAAAACCAGCCTTTTTCAGAAAAACAAAATGTTAATGTGGGCAATTTGTTAGGCATAGGAAAGCCCAATTTGTATTTTAATTAGCATTTTCTGAGAGGGGGATTTTTTCTACATGCTTATTSCTAAGGACAAAATAACTTTTTGTTCAGTTGTTGAAAATTGGAACTGCTTTCATATAAGCAAATATGATAACATCAATTATTTTCACCTTTTACTTTCTCACAAAATTTAAACCTCAATTACTCCAAATATAGCAATTTTTCCATTAAAGACAAAAAATGATAATAAATGTTTAAATTTTGAATGTATTAGATTTGTTAACTTTCACTTAATGAAGTAAGAGATGTTCAAAACAAAGTATAATTGGTGCCTGTCAGTCTATAGAGATTGATCTTGGAGTGAACTTCTCTATTAGGTAAAGATGATCATGAGTTAAATAGGTGAATTTACAGATGATGTTATGAAGAAGTCATCAACTCAGCAGACACTTTATCTGATTTATAAGTTTCTAATTTATCTGTTAACATCTTATGAAGCTTTTCTGAAAGTATATATTTTGTTCTCTAAAGTCAGAAATAGCAGAACCTTAATTCCTGTAATTTTGTTTTGGTTTGGGTTTTTTTTTTTTTTTTTAATTAACTCTGAGGAATTGAATGTGATACAGTGAATCTGCAATACTGTTAAGTTTTCTAGCCTGCAAATGTAATTAGTCTTTGGATACTAAAGATTTTGTTTACATTTTAGTGAGATCAAAAAAAGATAAACACTCAAACAGAAATCATTAGTGTTTATAGATCATATTTATAAACTGTCTGGATACTAAAAAGGGTATATTTTTTATTCTAACTTTGTCAGTTCACAAAGTGAAAAAACGTATTTTATATTCTGGTGTGGTTTATTTAATAAAGATGATCAAAAATGTAAACAAAAATCAAAACTTTATTATGTAAGTCCATCTGGCCTACAGGACAGAATGTCAGCTCTCACAGAAATTGTTGGAGATTTCATCRTCTTCATCTTTTTAAGAGAAAATAGTCACATTTATATATATGATTTAGTTCATTGACTTGTTTTCTACACTTAAACGCAACATTTTATAAAGAATTGCTTTTGCCTTATCCTCACGTTGTTTGCTTTTTGAATTGCACCTGTCTTTATTGTTTGTTAAATTTTATTTTATTATTTTATGCTAAATATTATACTATGTCATACTGCAATACATCATATCACATCATATATCATAATCAAGAAATGTAGTTCATGATACTGCTATTTTATGACACCAGCTTCTCATCCTCCTTGTTCTCCTTGATGTTTACTAAAATCCAAGAGGTTTATTGAATACTTCATGATTTGCTGTATCTTATTCAATTTTATCTCCTCTGACCATTCTAATAAAATGCATTTTTTAACCATTGTTGGCAATAATATTCATTAAATGCATACTGTCGAAACTGCTGCATGTGTATGGATTCTTGAAATAGTCCATTCCATCATATTTAAATTGTTCTAATGTTATTTATGAATCTTATCAAGTGGGACTACTGAACTGCATTCCTCCATATTACACAAATACATTCTGCTATGCTCAGTACACACTGTTGACCATTAGTACTTCTTATTAKCTGCAGTGAACATAATCGCCCACAGCTGTAGAGTAAGAATATTGAGTAATTTGAAATTATAGCTTTTTTAAAGGTCAACGTCCTGTAACAGAAATGACTTGCAACAAGCTCTTTATATTGCTATTTTCTATTCATTTCAAATTTATTTCCTCTRTTTTTTTACTACAGCAAATATAAACCAGCAAATCACAATAACTTCCAAATCCATGCTTATTCCTTGCTGCTGTTGACACTGGCAGTCTTGCATATAAATTGTACTTTTTTTATTGCCCAGAAATCTTTCAGATCCTTCAGATTCTTAAAATCTTCTGGTGGTAACTGTAACCAAGGTAAAAGTCTGATAAATTCTTATTTGTCATCTTGATGTATCTGCAGTGAAATAAAGAAGAAAATCCATACTTGCCTTCACCTCTGCTCATGTGAAGTTAAGATTGGAAAGAACAGGGGCAAAGATGTAGCTGTGATTCTGCTGAGGATAACCCTTTTATGCTTGGGATATTCCCCCATGGTGTCTGGCCTGGATTAAGCATATGTCCAGAACTGGGAAAAAGTATTCTAGAACAACACATAATTGGGCCCAACTTGTCTTATATTTCATTGCCTTGTACTTTCTTAAGTCCTTTATCTGAGTAAAATAAAAGTAATGTACAGGTGTGATGCTGTCTGACTGCAATCACTGCATGAGGTGTAAAATAACACAGAATATATTGTGCTGTGAAATGAGCAGGAAGTGACAACTTGTAACTTTAACACAAAAGACTGTTGAATAGCTAATAATTCTACTGTGTGCTGCTGAACATTCTAGACTACTTATTAGCAGCTATTATACTAGAATGGAGTTTCTGAAATTATGGAAATCTTGTCTTTGTTTCTTTAGAGAAAGGATTAGTTTTATGGTTTTTACTTTATCAGTGGGCTAAAAACCAAAATAGTTTTCTGTGGATAGGACATTTTAAATGATACAGAAATAAAAAGTTAATCTATTAGTATATAATTATATTTTTCTCTTTTTTRTTTATCTTTTCATATAACTCCATGTAAAATCTTGATCATATTTCTTTTCTTTTTCTGGGCCATGTTAGGTAGATAAGGAATTGTATTTAAAAAATGGAATCTTCAGGACGAATGTGATATACTAATTCTAGTACTCTTTTGCATAATTGTGTGTGACAATTATATGGATTCATTTAGTCCTCCAAATGTGTAAATCTGGCATGTCTGGAGTTTTTTAATATTTCAACTTGTGGGAGTTTACAGGACATAGTTTCTTCTTTTAATCACTATGCTGCAATTATTGCTGGGATCAAAAAATGTGGGTTTCTTGGGAACCTGCATGTAATTAGTTTATGTTAACCCAGAAGGCTTAGAATATCTGTGAATTATCCTGCAGGAAAGTAATTGGCCCAAAAGGCTTTCCTTTTATGCAGGGGAAAGGATGGGCTACAGAGAAGAACATGATGTTTTCATCATATTGTAGACTTGTCAGGAGAGTGATTCTCTAGGCAAATATYATTAAACCATTATTTAAGTTGAAGCTATATCATCAGATTGGTACAAATCCTAAAGAACTTCCTATGAATTAAAGTCTATTTTATAGAGCTACAGATACTTCTATCACATTTAGAAATGCACTATGTCTGATGGTTGAAATGACAGCAATTATAAAGTTCAGTCAGAGTCTTTTRAGAAACATGGCTATGTTAGTCTCTTGAAAGGGTCAGGCAATGTTAGGATGAGGACACAGCAGTGGGTATGCCAATCTKGCAAAGTGAAACTTTTCCTTCCAAGCAATGTATTTGCTTTCTCTGTTCAGAGACTTCAAGAGATTAACTGAGGTGAGTCAAAATGTGCTCCTCCTAGAAACTRAGTAATTTGCATACCATACCACTTGAAGAATGACCATAGTTAAGATGAGGTCTCACAGAGTAAATTCCATACATTTTGTTAAAGATGGAAGGCCAAAGTCTAGGGAATCTCTTAAGCAATCGGTGATTAAAAAAAAAAAAAAAAAAAAAAAAAAAAGAAAAAGGCAGGGCTACAGGAATATCTTTCTTATTGAATTCTTCTAAAGATCTCTCATTTTTAAAGTTTATTGCCTATTGCCTTGTTTGTATGAAGAAGAAATGAAAGTAGATTAAAGCATATTTAATAGCAGGAATTTTCCCAGGTCAAATGGTACCCAGCTTTCCCCCTTTATCATCAATCATTTTTCAGTGTGGTTATGCATATATATTTTCTTTTTGAGACTTTCAGTCTATGAAAGAATTCCAACTTACCAAGATGAAAAGTAGCATTTTTGATCAAAGTCTGGTAAGTAAGGGGAAAATACAGAAGGAATGTAAATTACCATCTTTAATCAACCATTTAGTATGGTGCTGTCATACTAAATTTTATTTCTTTATAAAAACAGAGTTAAAAGTTTACTGGAACTTCACTTTTTGAGATCATAAATGAGTGGTTCTGTTCCCATTTTTGCCCAAAAGTTTTAGAAACAAAAATGTGTAAGTCCAGTAGTCAAATATTTACAAGATTGTATTTATCTTCGGCTTTTTTGTTTCAGACATGYTGGTATTTACTTTATTAGTGTTTACTATGAGAACACCATGCAGTTACTTTAAGGAAGACTGCAGCTTCACCACTTTGATATTGCTATATTTCTCACTGAGATTCTTACTACAAGTCTAAAAGTCTTCTGAGCAGCTGTAGAGACAGCAAACATTTGGACAAGATTGTTTTTTATCCAGAGCAGACATACTTTGYCAAGTGAAAAACTGTTGAGAGGCATCAGAGTGCAAAAAAACACTTTTCCTGGTTGGAGAGAAACCTTTAACTTTGTACTTCAAACAAATATTCCTAATGGGGGGAAAAATCAGAATAAGTCCTCTGTATTGGGACAAAAATTATAATACATTCTGTCTCCTTTAATATGCTTTTTTTAAACTTGAAGCTTTAAAAGAARTTGTGTTTTGCATTATGTTTCCCTTTTCATGTACATCATTCCAGCCCACAAGTCTCATGTCTGCTTCTTTCATTGCTGATCTTAGTTGTGTAAGAGTGGAATTTCTGGGTTTGGCCAACGTAACCTTTTCACTGTTAAATTTTATTATGGATCTGGCAATTCTTGGCATCATCCAGCACTGACTTACCTCCAGAGGTAAGTAATTAGTCAACAGCTTTCAGATTAGTAAACTTCAGTGACAAAGGCAAGAAGKATCTGGCCCAGTTCAGATACCTTACAGCTGCTGTTGGTCAGACTTCTGCATCTATGTGCATGTGTGTGCATGCACAAGTAAATGGGTAAGATGTCTTGTGAAGAGAAATTTTTCTTTAATTTTCTCAAGTAAACATGCATAAACAATTTAAAATTTAGTTAAAATAGAGGAATGCCAAGTTAACTTCTTGAAACAGTATTGTGACAAAAGTATGTAATCAGGACAGAAGTGGCAAGACAATAGCTTCCTGTGTACCAAGTATTCTTTTATCACCCAAGTATATCTTTTATTTTGGATACATTTCTCCATGAAGGCAACTTCTGTTTGCAAGTACAGTTTTCTCCCTGATTATTTTTTGGATATACATTTATATAATGTGACAGTTAAATAACTACTTCAAGGACCAATATGTTGTGATTCGGCGTGCAACTTTCATTCTTCTTAGGTGGACAGACAAAAACCTTGATATCTAGAACCATAGGCATCTATAAAGTTATTTTTCTTTTTGCCTCTTTAATGATAAGCCATATGTAAGCCAAAAAATGTTACTTTTTGGTCTTCTCTGGGAAAAAAATAACATGTTAAAATGACAAGGATTTTTGTGTGTGTGTTTTGTTTTGTTTTGTGTTTTTTTCTCTGTTTTTTGTTTGTTTGTTTGTTTGGGGTTTTTTTGTATTTTTTTTTCAGGCAATATTCCCCAAAATAATTTAGTCACTGCATTTATTTAAACTATTTAATTTTTAAAAATTGACCTTCTTGCCATGTTTCTTTTAATGTGGAATGGGATGCAGTTGGCTTTCTGGGCTTCAAATGCACATCACCAGTTTACATCTACTATTTTGTCTGTCAGTAGTCCCAACTCCTTCTCCTCTGGCCTGCTCCATTCACACCCCTATATTTAGTGATACCGGGGATTGCACCAATACAAGTCCAGGAATTTCCACTTGGCCTTCTTAAATTTCATGAGGTTTGCATGGGCCCATTCGTCAAGTTTTTTGAGGTGGTATCCTTTTTTTTTGRATGGTGTCCCATCCCTCAAGTGGATGAACTGCACCCCTCAGCTTTGGTGCCATCTGTAAACTTGCTAAGGGTACAGTAGATCTCTTTGTCTATGTCATTAATAAAGATATTAAACAGTATTTGTCCCAGGACAAGCCTTCAAAGAACACCACCCATTACTGGTTCCCACTTGGACATTGAGCTGTTGACTGTAACCCTCTAGATGCCATCCAGCCAAGTTCCTAACTGTCCACTCATCAAACCCATATCTCTCCAGTATAGGGGGAATAACGCTGTGGAGGCCCATATYAAGGGCCTTACAGAAGTCTAGGTAGATTATAACTGTAGCTCTTGCCTAGTCCACTACTGTAGTCACTCCATCACTCTGTCACAGAAAGTCAYTAGATTAGTCAGGGATGATTTGCTCTTGGTGAAGCTGATTTTTATGTTTTGACAGTCCTGCAGGAGGATTTACTTCATGATATTACTATACAAAGTGAAGTAGTTCCCAGGGTCCTCCTYCCTACCCTTTTTTTAAAATGGATGAAACATTTGCTGTTTTCCATTCACTGAGGACTTTCCATGGCATTTAAATATAATGGAAAATGGCTTGGCAAACTACACCAGCCATTTCCCTCAGTACCCTGGGATGCATATTTTTGTGTCCCAAGCAGTTTATTTTCAGTTTCTTCAGGTGGCCTCAAACCTGATCTTATCCTGCGATAAAAGAGACTTCATTCCCCCACTCCCTCTCTTGAGTTTCAGGGCTTGAGGGGTGCAGGAAGAGAAATTACTGGAAACTGAGACAAAAAATATTGATGAGTACCTCTGTCATGTTGATTGTCACCAGCTCTGCCATCTTATAGCTAGGACATTGTGTTTTCTTCAATCTTCCTTTTCTGACCAGCATGTCTGTAAATTCTTTTCTTACTATTCTTTGCATTCCTAAGCAAATTCAGCTCCAGCTGCWCTTTAACTTTCACAATGCTATCCTTACCCATCTGGGAATTGTGCCTATATTCATCCTAGGATATGCATCCCAGGTTACATGGCATGTGAATTTTTTTCTCACACTTCAGTAAGGACCAGAATGTCCTTACTGAGTGTGGAGTAAGATAAGGGAATGGAAATTATAGGGTAAAAGGCAGCTTCTACTCCCTGGATGGAATAGAGTTGGAATGCTTGAAGCCTATCCCACAATGATTCCTCATACACATGATCTGCAACTAGAAGCACTTGCKAAGGGGATGGAGGGGATGKAAYCGAGGGTGGAGCAGAGGGYAAATACCATGGGCAGTCTCTGTAGATATTCTTGCAGGGAGGGAAACTTGATGGTACAAKTTCTTGCAGCTGATAAACCACATAGCAACTGTTCACCAAGGGAGATAAGAGTAGATGTCSTGCTGCTGAGCCAACAACTGTGGCAAAATCATTCTCCTCCATTAAACTTGGTTTGGTGTTGCCTAATTGTTATAAGACTGAACCTGTTTTCTCCCCCATAGGGACACCTCTTGAGTTAGAACCACATTCTSTGTGTGCTCATTATTTTTACTGAGGAGGAGATCTTATCTGTATTTTGTTTTGAATACATTTTTGCAGTCAGATGCTCACCAGAAATCCTCAAACCTTAACCTGTCACAGTTTTATATTAATACAGAATATTGTCCTGTGAACTGTTGGTGTGAGTCTTTCATGGGTGCTGGCAGCTCCTGGCAACAAATAACATTCTTAAACGGAGTGTAAGACCTGCTGAGGGGTCATAAAGTGGGAAGACCTTCTGAAGGGCCTCCCTTTTGCTGTTGGTGTGTGCCCCTGAATAAGTCAGTCAAAGTGCCCTCCAGTCCAGCAGCACTGCTCAGGGAAGGGTTCCCCTAAAGGGGTACTGACAGACTGGTCAGGTACGAGGGTCTCCTTTCCTGRGGTGCTGACAGGCCAGTCAAACACTAAGGGTCGAGGAAATCTCCTCGCACTAAGGGATGAAGAAATCTTCCTTTTTCACACAACATGGAGCCATGCAAGTCTCCTGTATTCTTTGGGAAGATAATTTTCTCTAATTAGCCAGAATGTCTAGACTAGGATAGAAAACAAGTAGTTACTGAAAAAAAAAATGTACTTGATTGGGCAAAGAAATCATCCTTTTTATGGGTTTTTTTGGTTGACGGTTTTTTTTTTTGTTTTGTTTTGTTTTGAGGTTCTTTTTTTTTATGTTTCTGGACAACCATGTAGTTCTCATGCTTTTTACTGTAAACTCCAATTTGGCAATCTTTGAGGCTTTCTCTTCTCCATAGGTTTCTCTAGGTATTTTGCCTGAAGTAGTTCCATGCAATGGAACTGTAATTTTATTGTAGAAGTATTTTACAAATTTGTAAAAAATTAGCCATAGGGCCTCAAACCCATTTTTCCACTGGGGAGTTTAAAAGACTTTTTTTTTTTTTTTTT
>CADDXX010000268.1:481738-514455 GCA_902810485.1 Alauda arvensis | reverse complement strand
ATAAGACCAGTCTTCCTTCAGTTTGTAAGACTTCCTAGACAACTATGAGTCTTTTTGTAACCTTTAAATCCAGAAAGCCAGAAGAAGRTAGCAGATACTGAAAAAGATATTTCTCTAACACAGTGTTATAACTCTTAAACTAGGAAGTGAGTGTTAAATTTTAAACATAATGGCGATTCTACCGGATAACAAAACATGCCAATAAGTGKCTGGAGTGACAATATAAGTCTCAGTATGCACTGGTTTAATAATAGTGGAATAATGTCTTAATGCACTGACTTAGACATATATTTTAAGATGTGGCATTTAAAGTATGGGCTTCTTATCCAGAGCAAAGTATTKCTCATAATGTAACTGCCATCCTTCTTAAACTTTTGTCTCTCTATGATATTACACAAAAAATGTGGGTTTTATTTTTAAACAGCTTCTTGAAACATGTCCAAAAATTTTCAATAGGTTTCTTGAAGGTGAACTGAAGGAGAAAAATGTACATTTTCATAAGTCCAAATTTATTTCACTTACTATAATGAATTAATTAGGATAAGGAGGGTAATGTAGTACAGATCAAGCTAAGATTTTAATAGATTTTTTTTTAGAATTAATAAGTTTTAATCTAAAGCATGATTTTCTAAAGATAGTCCCATTACTTCACCAATGTTACAGCTGGTGTGGGTTGCAGTGTCTATAAAGCATTGGACTTTACTACAGCTGAAGACTGAGTCACTTGCAAGAAATTTTGCAAAATTATAGTTCTCTAATAAAAGTTTCTTTAGAATATGACCATACAGTTTTGCAAATGAAAGCCCTGAGCATAAATCCCTATTCTTACTGTGACCTTCTCAGTGTACTTTTACAGTGATTTAAAGAAACAGTAAATATTCTGCTGACTACAGAGTTACAGTACACATAATCTGATGGACGATAGTTGGYGAGTTCTGGAGTTACTTCCTGATGAAGTAAACCAAGTAGCAGAAGAAAATTGTCTTGAAGGACTTAAAAAGTGGTGTTAGTGTAAGAATCTGATTATTGAGAAATGCCTCTGTCCAAATTAATATGCAAATKAGACCATATGCCGAAGTCAGTAGTATAGATTTTACATAATAAATGTGAGGTAGAGAAATAGAAAGAAATAAGAAAGAGTGTCTTGGTTTGAAAGGCAGGTGTCAGCTAGGGAAAGCCAGAGCCCTCCCCTTGCAATGGAGAATGCAAACCCCCTCCCTCCAAATTATTATAAATTTGAAATTAAGGGAGTCTCAGGCAAAAAGATGTGGGAATGGGAATAACAGGTTTTTTACTAATATATATATCTAACARAGCAAGCAAACAAACAAACAAACAGCTACAGAATTAATAAGACAGAACCAAGAACATTGAGGGACCACAAGACCCAGGGCAGTCTGATCCTAGTGGCTCTGAGGCACCAAGCTGTAACGGTGGGAGATCCTGGGCTGGTGATGAGGTAGATGGGCAGTTCCTGCAGTGGTGCCTGGAGCAGCAGAGACGTCCTGGCGGAGGAGGGGGTGTGAGGTCAGTGTAAGCAAAAGCCTCAATGCAGGGCTGGAAAAATGGCAGCGGCAGGACAGGGTTGGGCCCACTCCAGCAGAGCAGGAGGCGAGCTCAGAAATCCCCGGGCACACGAGCAGATGGTGATAGGTTTCTCAGGAGCGGGGTCAGTCGTGACAGTGAAACTCCTCTCGCAGCAAGTGAAACCACCTGGGCGTCCTCTCCTCRAAGTGCCAAGGGCAAGAGTGCCTGCCCCCCCCCAGCCCCCCATCCCTTTGCTGCCCCAAATCTTGCATTACCAGGTTCTGTTTTCTCTTCCCTGTCTTCTTTTGTCTTTGGTTAAGTACCAACAAGTACTCGATCCTTAGTGTCTTAGCTACTTGAGGGAAAAAATTCCAAAGGAACAAAAAAATAAATCTAACCCCTCTAACAAAGAAGCAGAGGAGAGAGAGAGATTAAGCAGAAGACAGCACCACCCCATGGATCCAACAGTGTTCCATTGGTCCTTCTTCACCGTGGTCTTCAMAGTGGTTGTGGTCCCAGATTTGTTCTTCTGGAGATACCACCTCTATATAGTCCAAGTTCCAGGTATCCGTGGGGTGGTTGCTTGGGATAAACAGTTGCTTCCTTTCTCAGAGTCTGCTAACCAGAATGTGCTAACTAGACCTCACCTGTGGTTGGCCTGGAATTAGTGCCTCCCTGCTGCAAGCTCCTCTCTTCTGTGCTTATCTCARGTTCGCACTAGTGGTGGCTTTCTTATGGTAAATTCCTTCATGGCCTTGACAGTGTTTGAGGCAATTGTGATCTTTAAATCTTTTACAGTTAGATGAAACAAAGCCATGCATTTGTGCTTATTCTACTGGTATAAATCAATTATGTCAGTGTGAGTGAGGGAAAAAATAACTTCGTTGTTTGAGTAGCTAAATTAATCATCAATATTAGAAAGTCTTTTCCCATTGTTCATTCACAGCTTGTCGAAAGAAGACATGTTCAATTACTAAACACGAGAACAGCTACACAAAAAGTAACTGTATGTGTGTAGAAGAGTGAAAAGAGGAAGCCTAAGTCAGCACATTCCTTTTTACACAATGCTGGTGAATTGAAACTTATGTTGACAACTGGTTTTCTCATGACAGTTAATCTTTAAAACTTGAAAAAAAGGAGCATGGAGCCTATTCCCAAACTATGTCATTAAAAGCCCTCAAAATCAAGGCTTTTTGTTTCCCTTTCCACTTCCTTTGACATTCTGCTTTCCTCTCCTACTCTCCTGCCTGGACTTAATATCCACTGACTATTGGTATTTTCCACTTTCTTTTGAAAGGTATAACATTTGTTCAAGATCCAGCCTCATTGTTTAGATATATTTTTTTTTTTTTTATTAGAGTATTGACTTGAGACTTGATAGGTGCTATGACAATTAAAAAAAAAATATCTTTGTTGTGGTCCTTTGAGAATTGCAGAGTACAGAAAAGTTAGTATCCCATGGGCTTAAAATCTGAGCCATTAATTTGCCATTACCTTGCTGTCATTCATAAATATGTTTATTTCAAACTGTAAGTCGAGGAGCTGTAGTGACCTGTGGAACCAATAGTGTGAAGGGGTGAAATGGCATTCAGGAAGCTGGATATTTCTAACTATAGCTGTTAAATGGATGTGTTGAATTTTTAACTTCTCCAGGAATTGTTAGGAAGGGTACTTAGTGGGTCAGGGGAGGACCTGGCAGGCAGGATCCTCCCATCACCCAGATTGGAGTGGGGCAGCTCAGGGGCTCTGGGACAGCCCCAGCCCTGGGCATCAGACACCTCTTGGGGTCAAAGCCTTGTGCAGATCTATGGGTAGGAGGTGAAGGCCAAGGCAACATGATGGCCACTGCCCAGGGCAGGCCTCATGGCTCAGCCTCAGCTCGGAGCAGCTGCAGGGACTGGAGAATGACCCTGGTGACCACATCCCCAAGGTGCTTCTGTAGCTTCTCCTGAGTGTCACCAGGAAAGTGGCAAGATGGAAACTGTGTGAATGTATAAATATATCTACAGACTTTGTCTGTCTGTGTATAATTCATATAAGTAGCACTCATGTATRTGTCTGGGTGTGCACCTGCATGCAGTTACATAAATATCATGCTACAGGGAAGGCTGCTGTCACTCTGATGACTGCCTGATGATTCTGTGTATAGCTGATGCAGCTTATTGCTGAAAGAGTTACTTGCTCAGGCCAAGGTTGAAATTCTTTAGGTATGAGGCACAGAAACCACCTTCTCAAAAGGTGAGAAATTGATTTTCAGATAAATTTTAGTTTAATAACAGGTCTAAATCGGGATTTTCTTTATAAGTGCTGTTCCATAAATTTGTTCTGTAGGCTTAAGTAATAACTGTCTTYATTTTGTCTCTTTTTATATAATGGAAATGCACTGTAATTTTGCATGTGGCTTGCATACTACACTAAAAAATATTTGAAATACACTGTTTTACCATAAAGAAATACTTGTCAAGCTTACTCTGAGGTGACTTTTTCAACATTCYAACGTATTTTGTTGGTTTTTATATGCTCAATATCACAAAGTATCAGGGAARTTATTCACTCCTAGACTGATATGGATTTCTTAACTGCCCATTGTTTCTGTGCATCCACCTTTCTGTGCACAGAAACCAGGAGATATGTTTCATTAAATATACAGGAATTGCATAATCATGCTGTATTTGTGTCAGAATTTGGATGCCAAAATTGTTCATGTGGGAAGTAAAACTTTTTTGGCCTTTTTCCCAGAGTACACCATTTGATGCTTAGTTACACTACAAGCAAATTAAGAAAAAAATATTAAAAAAAAGAGTGAATACCTTTATACTTCAGTTATGACTGTAGGCAGGAGATGAAGCAAGTGATCACAATTTATTCTGGTCTGCAGACATTGGCTWTACTGAAAGACAGTTTCTTTAGTAGTAGAGACTTCCACAACATTTTTTACCTTCTTCAATACTATGTTTAAGAATATTTACCACTAAAATTGTATTTTTGTAGACTGTATTAATTATTTTTAACTGTGCAAATTTTACATTGTTTATACCACTATATTCTATCTTGCAAAATTAATGTAAGATTCAGTCAACTGAAGTAAAATWCTGTTTTTATTACAGTTTCCTTGAATCCTTGTATTACATACTTTAGTATTGTTATACAGAATTGCTCTACTGCAATAGGTACATAGAACATATATTAGCAGAATCTCTCCTTTGATTCAAACATAATTGCCCTAAATTCTTTTGCAATGATACATTCATCTTGTAAGAATTGGAGAAATTTACCACAGCTCACTCTTTGTTTTCATAATTACCAAAGTTGCACTTTCAGAATATTCTTGACGCATCACACTGGCTATTTATGCTGGAATGTTAAATGAAAATCTCACTGTGGACCAGGTCTTACTGTTAAGTGCTATATCAAAGTAGAGGAAGTTGTGTTTGCTTTGAAAGGTTGACAGAAATAAAAAGACCCAGTACAGAAGGTACTCATCATGATTTTTTCCTTGTTCTACTAATCGTAATGTTTTAGCTCTCTTTCCAATTTGGGGAAAATTAAAATAATTTACTTCTCAGACTGTAATAATGCACCACTGCTAAATGTTTATCATTTTRGGATGACTGGAACTAAATACAAGCATTGCATAGTTTTTTTAGTTTTCCAGCCACCTGTATTCCAGCATTATAGCACACACTTTGGAMTCTTGTGTCCTCAGATCACATTAGATAAAGGCCAGTAATTATTGTCAAGAGCTAAATATTTATAAACAGCACAAAGCTTTTTGCAATCCCAACAAATACAGAATAAATTTCCTATAATACAAAAGTGCTCCCTCCAGATGCTTTCAGATTACAATGAACTAAATGCATTAGCTTAAAAAATGCAGGCTTCATGTGCTCTCTTCCTTTTGTAAATAATTGGGTTGTTCATATAAAGCTTGCAAAAGGCTGTGTTGCGCAGCATAAAATTTCAGATCAGTAAAGACCCAGATATAAAAATGTCTTTCGAAATCCTTTTGTTTTGTTTTATTTTCCTTTCTAAATGATGTTGGGGTCCTTGAAAGAAAGCAGTATCTTTGGTTTTACAAGCTTCCTTTACTTATGATGCTTGCAGAGATCATAGTCAGGACAAGATAATCCTCCATTTGGCATCCTAATAGTTTCCATTATAACTGACTGACAGAGCTTTACAATGCAATGAAATATGGTTAAAAATAGGATCAAATTATGTTCTTCTTCTGAAAAAAAAAAAAACTGCAAAAGGTCTCTGAAATGTTCATGGTATTGTACACTTGAGAGGGATGAGCTTCTAATATTTTTCTCTAGGGACAATCTTGCAAAAAATAAATAATCATGTAACCTTTGGAAATATTGGCAGTATAAGAGAGTAATTTTTCACCTCCTGTCCCAAATGCTTTTAGATGACACCCATAAAAGTAATGAAAAGAAACTAATGAAGACTACTTCAGGTGTCCACTTGTTACTAGGAGGGTTCATGCTATTATTCCCTAATGAATGAAGCACATAGGTCAGAATGGAAATGGAAAAAGAAGTCAGTGATTAATTCTTGGGTTCATTTAAGTAATTGGTTCTTTAAATGATCTTTGTGCTTCAGTGCAAGGTCTTTTGCCACTGTTTGTCTCTTCCTCAGATTCTACTGAGTTCCTTAAATATGTTGTGCTCGGAAATAACACTTTGGAATTTTAAAGGTTTCCCTCTTCAAGAAGAGAACTGTGCTTTTGCTCTCGCTCTGTAGATTTCTGAGCAATTTATTTATCTCAGGTTGAGCGAAATTCTCCTGCCTGCTGTTTAGTAGGACTTTTAGTCTGAGCTCATAGAGAATTATGTTTCAAAGATTTTAATTTTGGTTAACTTAAGTTCTAGATTCAGCAAGATGCAATGGTCAATTGCAAAGTAATTTTAAAGTTTGTTTTTCTCCGTGTTAAAAAATTTGTATTACCATAATATTTATCTTTATTCTCTTTATCCACTTTAATAGCTAGTTGTTTTCTATGTATGGACCTTAAAGCCAATAGTACAAAATAAAACAGCAATGTAAGCATTTGCTTAAAGAAAAAATGTACACTCTTGAAAATCTTCAGCTGAAAATCAAATACGACTTTATATATTATAGATTTATATCAACAAGAAAACAGTTGCCCCTTCCCCCCAGTTACTGAGTAAATTAATTATGGAATGGGATTTTATTGACTGCAAAATTTGCTGTAATTATTGTGTAGCTTGAATGAGTTGAACATATAAGGATCTAAACTCAGAAAAAAATTGCTTTTAATTCACCCTTCAATAAATTATAGTGACTAATTTACTTTGAACATAACTGTACTTGTAACATGATTGACACTAAAGTTCCTTATCCATCCTGAATTAAGAACCCTATAAACTGTGATGTCAGAAGGGAAAAAAATGTCCTACCCAGTCTAGGCTAAGTAGAGTAAGGTTAATGAGCAAGTTTTTTTCCCTAGGGACTAGGCAGCGGAGGAGAGAAGCCCAGTTAAGCATGTGCTTAAATAAGAGTGAGAACAGAAATATATGGTCTAGCAATGTATTAGAAATTAGTCTGCAAATATGAAATGAACTGAAACCTGAGCAGTTCAATGAGATGCCAAGAAAACTAGCTTTCCTTGTTAAGCTGAGAAATGTAGTTGGTCTCTTATTTCAACCTGTTTCTTTTAGAAGCCAGTCAGATTAATGTTTAAAATAATCTTCCTTTTTTTCAAGTGACGTAAATTTACAAATCCTCTATCTCTGCCCTACTGGACCTTAGAATACCCTGGAATATATTTTTATAGTTTTAGGGCCTAAAGCTTCTACTATTGTTGACCAAACTCCTTAAATATGCATAGCCACAAATTCATTCATCTTCTATAAACRGATTGAAATAACCAAATTTTGCTTTGTAATGTATGAACTTTCACTTATCTTATTATTATTAGAAAAGAAAAGCATTCCAGAACTTTAAGAGTGCTTGAAATAAAGCCAAGAAAAATTCTTGCAAAAAATGTATTWGCCTCAAAGAATGGTGACATGACTGTTCATAGGTAAAAACAATGTGGCAAAAACTAGTCTTTTGCCGGTATAAAAACAAGCAGTCATTTCCCACTGCAATTTGAACATACTGTGCAAGGCATTTATTGTCTGTAACAACAGTCTATCAGTGCTACACCAAGAGCAGAGAATGTCTCCTTACAGGGGTTTCTCAGTGAAGTTGCCAGTCTTCTGTTCTTTTGTTCTAAAGATCAGAAAAAGTCCTACACATCCCCCTCCCTCCATTGCTCCTGTTGTGCCACAGAGGGTCATGTTGGAACAGGTGCTCCTGACACTCTTTTTAATTTCATATCAGTATATGTATATGTGTGTCATTGTAAAAATTAACTGCCTGATTTCTGATTTTTTCTTTTGAATTAATAATTTTACATAAAACCCTCTCAATAGCATATACAAAAACCTTATTATATTTCTGAACCGATTTTGCATAAAATCTTCCAAATGGAGATAATCCAGGGCTGGGCAGGGAATGCTGGTTTAAAGTATGACCTGCTAATCTATTTGTACTATTCATCAAGGAAAATGAATCAGAAAGTGATCTTCAGACACTCTCAAATAATATTTTTAACAGCTACCATAGAGGAAGAGACTAACAGTATAAGCATTGTAAAGTTGTGTTTCAACATGAATGTTGTTTAATCAGTTATTATATTGAAAATTAAATTCTAGTTCATACAAAAAATAAGACTAAATTTTCACCTTCTTTGATAAATTTTAGTCTAATTTTGATTCCAGCATAGCATGTACACGGTAACATGACCTTTAGTGTACTGTTACAGATTACGGTATCTGATAATAATATCACAAAACAATGATAGTGTAGATATTGACAGAATAAATCAGCTAATATTTATGTAGCCTTGAGTTTATAAAAAAAATTAGTACAATACCATGATTGTTTTAAATACAGGTGTCAAAGCACATAAAAGAGCTTTTTTACATACACAGGTTTGTCTTGAAAAAAATGCTAGTTGTTTCAAGAATCCGTTCAAACCAGAAATGCTGAACAGAAGATAATACACATATTTATGCAATTATACATACATGTAATATACAATTAACCTGATCTTATCRTATAAGTAAAAACAGTTAGTTGCGATTGAAGGCAAAATCTACTTGGAATGTGAGAGTGACAGACATATAACACTATTTTGTGCAAAAGTATGCACACTGAACTTTCATGTGTGGCTGCTGCAGGCATTTTCAGTTAATGCTCTGGAGATAATATAAAGGAACAGGGTAAATGTAAAGCAAATTGGATGCATTTCCTTGATGAAATCTCAGGATATTAAAATATTATTAAAATATTTGGGGAAAATATTCTATAAGTTTTATATAGTAAGTCAAGCAAATCTCATCTCTTCATTTATTTCACAAGTATTTTGCTTTTTGTACTTCTTGTACATAAGGTCAAATTGTTATAAATCTGATAGTTTGAGTCATATCACTAGAGAGGGTTATCCTGAAGCACTGCCTTCTGAACATGCTGAAGGACTCTAGGTGAGCTGTGCGTACAATGCCACATCTCTTTCCTCCTGTTTTGGGATTCTGTGTGGTCTCGTTCCTTAGCCATGAAAGGGAACAAAGAGCCAATAGGTTTCATATAAGTCACAGGATAATGGAAATGAAAGGTGTGGTCTTAACCAAAATTTCCTAAGGTCTGAAGAGAGATTTTGCTTTCTAAATTGAGTTTGAAGTTTTGTCTGAATGCAGATATTTAAATTATCTGGAAAAAAAATAGTTGCTTTTAAYTCTTCAGTTCACCTTCTCCTCTTCATGAAGTATTATGTAAAGAATTTTATGTCAGACTTAAAAAAAAATATTGGCAAGAAGAAAATTGACATGAGAAGGGAAAGATGTATTGAAAATCCAAACTGTCATCTACCTGTTTTAACAAAACTTTTTCTTTTTTTGTTTTTAATTGAGCTAAATAATTATGAACATATTGGTGTTGGTAGTTCTTTTCACAACACAGAACTTGGTAGGAGTCAAAAGTAGACATGGTTGTGTGATTCCTTTTGAAGTGGAAACATTTTGCACACTTGATAACTTCCATTTTCTGTTAGTATTCTTCTCACTGTATCCTATTCCTATTTTTAACTCAAAATTGCTGATGGTACATTTTCTTCATAAAATTCCTTACTTTCAGTCCATTGTTTTATTGAATATCTGGCTGTGTTATGGAGGAAAGGATGTGGTTTAGGAAGCAAGATTATTTATGGCTCAGGATTTGGAGGTTTTACAGAGTTGAAGAAAAAATGTTTTATTTTTCACAGTTATTTTATTTCAATATTATTAAGAAAAAAACCTTAATAAGTATGAAGAAATGAAATGAAAGCACAGATCAGATGTCAAAGGGTAAATCACTGGTTTAATGATAGATTGAGCTCAACTGATTTATCTCATCTCTCTTGGCTGCTGACAGGAAATCTTTATGCTCTTAAATTTACTATCCACAGCTTGTAGCTTTTCTATATTTTAAATTCTCTGTTTCAGATCCTTCCCCATTTCAGCTTTCTGGTGACATATGGCTGAAACTTGGATAATAGCCTTTGTGCATTAGTTTTCTCATTTTCTAGTATATGTGTTGTTAAATTTTCCTTGGTACAATTTTTCTGTGATATACTAACATTATTATTTTTCTTTCAAAAGCTTAAAAAAAGTAATAGGATAAAAAGTAGTAATACCTTTTCTCAGTGTTAGCCCTAGGTAATAGTAAAAGTATAAATGGATATGTATGCTTTTTATGGGAGCGAGCCACACATAATGCAATATTTTGCTACTACTGTCTTTCCTGTGAGTGTAAGTTAGGATGAGCAATGACAGGATTGTTCAGCTTGAGGGTGATAGGGTGATGAAGTCACATGTAATGAAAATACAAATCCAATGGTCAGTCCCTAATGCAATTAACTTTATCCTTCTTAGATGGGTATTAGAGCAGAATTGGACATTRCCAGGATGCTAAAGGGGCCCCAAGAATTGAGCTCTGGTTGAGAATACATGGTCATATTACTTTTTGGGTTTTTTTCAAATCTCTATCCTTGGTGCAAGGAAAATTTCTCCACCAGCCAAATCTTTGTGGTTGAGCTTCATTGCTCAGAGTTGGTATCTGTCTTTTGCTGCAAGCTGCTAAAAGAACCAGAGACATTTTACCTATAATTAGCTKGTAACCTGAGTTGTTCTTTGTTAAATTAATACAAAAATCTTACAAATTTTGATAGAAATCAGTTTTACTGAATTTTCTTTTAAAATACATATTTTCTTTGCTATGCTTCATTGCTCTGATAAGAGGACATTTAACTCTCAGTGCCGTAGGATACCCACATGATCTTGCACTCTGAAAAAACCTCCTTGCTTTTTTCCTTTTACATATCCAGTTACATGGTACATGAGAAATATTTTAAATATTATATTTAATGTGTCTGTCTTTAAATGAAACCTAGGCATGGGGTATCACGTCATATCTGCTTGCTCTGAGAAGTAATATGAACACTAATGATATTTTCATTATGAAAATTGCTGACTTTGTAAGTGATGCAAACTTTCAAGGTGGAAAAACAAAAACCCCTCATTTTTTACATCAAGCAAAGTTCCTGTAAACAGATGATTTATGGCTTGTTATGTGACCTGTCTCACTAATAATGAAATATTCAAATACCATAACCTTTCCCATCTGTTCAGTGAGCAACTGTAACTTAGTGTTTGGCATCTGATCTTTGCAACAATTACACTCACTCTTTACCTAGGTTACACAGGTGATGATGATATGTTAGAGGCCAATAATATTTTAAAGTGGTTCAGTTAAAGTAACACACAGATGCAGCTGGAGCCTGTTCACAGCACCATGTAAAGTTTACAGTCCTTTCTGATCTTGAAGATCTAAGAAAGGAGGACAAACTAGGGTCTTAGTCTCCAAATATTTAAATCAACCTTAATCAGATRATGGAAATCTCATTCAGCGCTTAATATTGACTTCCTTCTAAAATTGCCTATAACAAAATAAGAAATTCAGCTCTGCAAAATTATAGGTATTTGGTAAAAAATCTGTGAGCTTACTGTCTATTATTGATCTATTCTGACATTTCTATAAAATTTTCCTCATTTTTCATAGGTTTATATTGCATATTAATTCTTGAAATTTTCCACAGTGAAATGGAAGTAGAGCTTGCTCAGTGGATAACAGAGAAATTAGTTTTGTAAGTGCTGTTGAAATTGTGACTTGTACTCATAAATCTCAAAAATTTCTGCTGTTTCCAATCCCCAAAATGAATTTTCTGTGTCTGTTTGGTACGTCGTTCATAACTTCATCTTAGGCTATGAAATATCTCAACAAGACAGCTTTGTTTTCAGCATTCCTTTAAAATACATATCATGATACAAAATGTAGAGTGGAGTAACAATTTTGTAGATTCCAATTCATGTTGGAATCCTTTCTCATTTAAAAGATAACTAGAGATAAACAAGAGACTGACTAGAGAGAAACAAACCTGTTAAAGACTTGTTCTATAGGTCGTTTTTGTGTTCTGGTGGAAAACTTTTTTTTTTTTTTTTGCGGAGTAGAGGAAACAAAATGTCTTGTTAATGACACTTGACTGACCCTTCAACACGGAGATTTTGTTTCCCTGTTACTGCTCTGGCTTTCCTTTTATAGCAGAAAATTCTCTCTGGAGACCTAACCTCTGCTGATGCCTTTGACACCCTGACTCTTTTTTTTTTTTTTGCATAACTTTGAGGAAGAAAATTTGATTTCTCCTATGAATACTCATACTCACCATTTACCACTAGCTGGTTTTATTTTTCTGCTTGGGTTTTGTTTTTTTGTTCTATTTCTAATATTTTTTCTGAGCTAATTTTGGTTATCATTTATTTGCTTCCTTTCTTTTGTGTTTGTGTGGCTTCCTTTATCTAAACTTTTGTCTTTATTCAAATTTACCCACAGTTGTGATATGCGACAGTATCATATAACTTAAAATTTTTTCTTGATTTTCTGTCCTTTGAGGGAGCTTCATATTTGTCAAACTGTTTCTTTATAACTGCTCTATATTTAGCATACTTTGACCTTTTCCATGCTTGGCTCCTTCACATATGTTGATATCCTAAAGAACTGGTCTAAATATCTCTTTGAGAACTTAGAAGTTTCAGTGTCTTTATGAAGAGAATTTCAAATTAATTTAGAAATCTTTGGGAGTGGTGTACACAGATGTTGTTATGGCTGTGGGAACTACACCACATGGACTTCTTTGTCTAACCTGATACCATTGAGCTCCAGTCTTGCTAATGACATCCTCTATGCAGAAAATATTAGGATTTTTTTTCACCTGAATCAAAAGTTAAAATGATAAATATTTTAGTTATTTGATAGAAATTTATTTATTGGTATTGCCGTGAAATTATTATTCGTCAACTGACTCTCATTTTTATGTTACCTTTCTGTTTTACAGGTCTTCCTTTCCTGTGAATTAGAGGTATGGTGAGAAAGCTGGGAGTTTACTCTTTCATTTTGACTCCTTTGTGAAATTATCATTCATTTTGACTAATTCTAGAGACTTGAAGATAATCTCAGTTTTGGAGATCAAACCAAGTATTCGTGTAATTACAAAATGTTCTTTTTTCCCCGAAGTAACTTTGTAATTCTGAATCAGAGTCTGTCTCTTGAGAGAGAAAGAGATGCYAATAAAACAAAACTTACTTTTTTCATGTTTCTGGGATGTGTAATTGACATTGAGCTTCAAAAACTAGTGTTTTGATCCTGTAGTTATAGATAATACGTTAGAAAAGAAAGAAAAGGAAGGAGAGTTGAGGTACTATAAAAAATACAACTACAGACAGGTGCAGAAGTGCTGATTCTGGCTGGGGTACAGTTAATTTTCTTCTCAGTAGCTGGTATGGGGGTGTTGGGGGTTAGATTTGTTTCTTTTCTTTTTCCCTTTTGGAATTTTTTCCCTCAAGTTGCTAAGACACTGACGACTGAGTGACTGTTGGTACTTAACGAAAGACAAAAGAAACCAGGGAAGGAAAGACTGAAGGGACAGGGGAGCTGGGGGGTGGTCACTTTTTTCCCCTTGGCACTGGAGGAGAGAGGACACCCAGGCTTTTTGGCTTGCTGCAAGAGGAGTTTTCACTGTCACCATCGACTCTGCTCCTGGGAAAACCTACCACCATTTGCTCGTGTGCCCGGGGATTTCTGAGCTCTCCTCCTGTCCTGCTGGAGTGCACCCGACCCTGTCCCGTCGTCGCTTTTGCAGCTTTTGCCTACGCTGACCTCAGCCAGGACATCTCTGCTGCTCCAGCCACCACTGCGGGAACTGCTCATCTGCCTCATCACCAGCCCAGGATCTCCCACCATTACAGCTTGGTGCCTCAGAGCCAGAGATCAGACTGCCCTGGGWYTTGTGGTCCCTCGAAGTTCCTAGTTCTGTCTTATTATTAATGCTGTAGTTGTTTGTTTGTTTGTTTGTTTGCTTTGTTTTATATATATATTATTAAAAAAAACCCTGTTATTCCCATTTCCACTTCTTTTTGCCTGAGAGCCCCTTAATTTCAAATTTATAATAATTTGGAGGGAGGGGGTTTGCATTCTCCATTGCAGGGGGAGAGCACYGGCTTCCCCTAGCAGATACCCGTCTTTTCAAACCAAGACAAGGGGTATATTATAAACTTGTGCTGAAAAGAGGGATGTTTCTGTTACTGCTGAGAGGTGCTTATACTGAGTCAAAACCTTTTCTCCTTCTCACCCCATCCACCAGTGAAGAGGCTGGGGAAGTTGGTAGGGGATTCAACCAGGACAGCTGACTCAAACTGGCCAAATGAATAATTTAGACCACATGGCATCAGGTCCAGCATAGAGAGCTGGGGAGAAAAGAAGGGGGATGTTTGAAGTGATAATGTTGGTCTTCACAAGTCAACATTATACATAAAGGGGCCCTGCTTTCCTGGAGATGATCTAACACCTGCCTGTACATGGGAAGTGGTGAATGAATCCTTGCTTTGCTTTGCTTTGCTTATTAAGCAACTGTCTTTCTCCCCATCCACAAGCTTTCTCATTTTTACTCTTATTGTTCTCTGCCCCATCTCACCAGGGAAAAGTCAGTCAGTGGCTCTGTACTTCTTAGTTGATGTTTGGGGTTAAACCATGAGAGCAATGTAAGGAAACCATTTAATTAGTTTTAAATGTAAAAAATCATATCTTGTAATGATACTTATTGCTATGAATTCTTTGAATCATAAAAGAAACTGTATGAGTGAGTGAAAATACAATCATGAAGAATGAGATAACACTGGCTGCATAACAAATTTATCCAAAGATATGTTTGATACATCTGTTATTTTGTATGTCAGTTTTTGGAGGCTTTGAGGAATATTTGCAGATGAAATGTTGGCAGTGAGTATCAAACATAACAAAAATAACTAAAATCTGTGTACAGTGCCTAATAAGACTTAAAGTCTGTTTCTCCATGCAGTTGCTTCATAAATTATACTTAGGCATACTTAAATGACTTCACACACCTCTTCCAGGGTAGTCATGAGTCACTTGGAGTGTCAAAATTCTGCAATGAAGTGCTTGCGGAAATAAGATAATAATTCCAGAGGAAGTTTTAAAACTTGCTGTTCATATTCTTTTTCCTACAATAGTTTTTATCTCCAAACAAAGGGTCTATTTTTAAAACTCACTCGACTTTTTCCCCTGAAGTAATGAAATCACTTTTATTTCTATCTTTTCTTTTACACTAAACATTTTACAGTGTTTAGATTTGAATAAAGACACTAACTATGAACTATGAAGTGTTCTTAACCTGCATTTCTGTTCTGTAATATTTTGAACCCTGATGAGGGAAAGAAAATTTGGTTTCTGTAATTAAATGTATATTCATTATGAAGAACTCCTGGCATGAGAACAATAGACAKAATTTCAGACTCATTTTTAAACAGATTCTTAGAAATAAGAGAAACAAAACCAGAAAACTAAAGCATGTCCCTGCAATATAGTATTCAAGCTAGCAACTGTAATAAAGTAAAACCAATAATCTTATTTAATACTGTATGGGGAACTAATACTTTTGATTCTTATGCAAACATCTCATTCTCAAATGAATATCCATAATCTTTGAAAGTCCTATCAAAGAAAAAATACCCAAGGGTACGTATGTGAAGCTTTTTAAGAATMTGAATATGCTAATTGAATGCTTCTGCAGTTCTATTAAGCTAAACAATTCTGCATTAATTACACATAATTCTGTGTAGGCTAATTTTTTATATTAAATAAAATTAACATGTTTACATTAAAATAGGAACTTTTTATTCTCTAGCTAACATTCCATAATTGTGTTATAAGATAGATGAGTGCAAGCAAATTATATATTTAAAATAAGCTTGTACAAAATGTTCCAAACAAAATGTTCTACTGTTGATATTGGTAGAAGTAAATTGTAGGGCGTAGGATAAGTGATCAGTTATGAAAGACTCAAATTTTTCAGTTTCATACCTTGGATTTTTAAATACTTTTCCAAAGCAGAGATGATTTTCTGTTGAAATGAAACCTACATGAACTTGAGTCTTCTGCAATCTTTATTTCTCTCTGCAACTTCTGTTAATTCTTGTTTCCTAAGGTAATTTCTCCRGTGATTTTAACCACACCAGCATTCATTCAAATATGTGGGTTTTTTTCTGAACTTGTAGATTTTGCCGTCAGTGTCTTTTTCATTATATGGATAGAGAAGTGTTAAAATAACATGTCATAACTGAATGAAGGCAGGTTGAATTTTGGGAAGTAAAAGAGGACAACAAAACAAGAGTTCTTATGTCAAGACCATGTGTAGATTTGTCTCTGAGGTTAGGATGAATTATTATTCTGTTCAATATATAATAACTCTCAAGCAAAAAYGTAATTATTTTAGGTTTTTGGGAAGTCAACTTATAACATCATATTTTACAAATTATGTCYTTTAAGAATTTGCCTTTGAAGTGTATCTTCTCTGTGTTCTTTCAGTTGGAAACCAGGTTTATTCCATTAATCCAAAAATATATGCCTACTGCAATGTTATTCTACAAAGACTTTGTGGCTAAGGGGTTARTTTAAAGCCCCCAAATTCTATGCTTCCTTATCTATGTCCCCCAAATACTGCCAATACTTTGTTTGGTTAAGTTATTTATATTTCCTGCTTCATACTGCTCCACTATCTGTTTGTTTTTTTTTTTTCTCCTATCAATTTGTAATTACTGATTGAAATCTGAGCATAACCACGTTTTTTTTTTTTTTTTTTTTTTTTGGTGACAGTCTATTAACTTAGCAGTCCAGATAGGAAAGCCTGTTTTTAAGGCTTTAGCTTCAGTAGCTGAGTTCTCACCTGAATGATCTTTAAATATCTGCTACACTCCCAATCTCACAGCTGAGACACATGAAGTCCATTGACTCTTCAGACATCACAAGATTTTACAGAGTCTACAGCAACTCCTTTTTTTTTTTTTCCAAAAGTTGCTGGAAACTGTTATTTTCTAATTTTGTAATTTTCTGTTAAGACTTCCTTCTAACTTAGAATTTCAATAATAATTATTATCATCTTAAGCATGGTATGTGGGGTAGCAGATAACTACTAGGATAGAGAACCATCTGTTAATGTGAGCAAAGATAGAATGATCTAGTATGAAGTATGTATGTATACAAATTCATCATACCAGTACCTAATTCTGTAAAACATAAAACTTCAACCAGAATACACCTGGAACACGTATCTGTTGCAAAATTGTTTTTTCTTTACATACTGAATTGAAAAGTTACTGAACTGCAATAAAACTGAAGTATGCAGCAAACTATGCAATGATTTGAATYGTAATGAAACGGAAAACATTTTGGACATAATGTGTAGAAGCTTTGGGGAACAGTTTTGTTTATTCCAAAAATAAAATATAAAAGTTTTAATGGGGTGTAGTGAAAATAATTTTATTTAGTAAAGTGTTTTGGCTTATARGTTTTAACAGAGGTAAGTGAACACCTACAGACTTGTTTCTGTATGTGATGTAAAAGAAGCTAAGTGTAGACATGGGATGTCTAGGGGAAATAGTGTTGCTATGTTGTCAAAATGTTAAGAGCCACTCAACCAAGCTACAGAAATAGTAGTACATAACTATCCATCTCAGGAGTATTATCTGAGGTAAAAGGATCTACAGAAATTGTATGTGTCATTTTCTATATAAATGGATGGATTTGATCTTTCACCCACTATAATTCAGGTATTATTTTTCAATTACATACTTTGAGAGTTGTAAAGGAGAGAAAGTAATTGASATTAGTGGATAATTAGATAATTCAGTAGTACATAAACAAGACTAAAAAGCAATCTCTGAGGAATTAGAGGTTTTGTGGTTCAGCATAATGTATATGTGAGCTTGGGTATATTCMTCTACCTGATCCCTTTGTTTCCTATCTCTATATGGGAAATCATTCATTTRCACCCCCAGATAACATGATAATTAGCTGTAGGGCTATACACATATATTCCTAATAAATTACCTCTTCTATATTGTATCTTATCAAAAGAATWAATTTCTCTTAAAAACTTTCCACTTTTTGCAAACTCTTCAGTACCATTATCAAATCACACAGAATCCCAGAGTGTTCCGAGTTTAAACGAAACTGTGGAAATACTCCAGTCCACACCCCATAGTAAAGCAGATCCACCTTGAGCAAACTGTTCACGATTGTATCCAGGTGGATTTTGAGTATCTCCAGAGAAGGAGTTTCCACAACCTTTTGGACAGTCTGTTCCAGTGTTKTGTCATCCTAAAAATAAAGACTACTTTCTGCATATTCAGATGGAACTTTCAGTRCTTCAGTTTCTTCCTGTTCCTCTTATCCTGTTGCCAAGCACCACTAAGAAGAGTCTGATCCCATCCTCTTGGCGGCCTTAAGATATTTTTATGCACGTATTTATGTGCTCTTATTTAGTTAAGGTATGCTCTCAGTTACAAAAATTCTTGTCCAGAGCGATTGTAAGAAAATTAACTGTCCATTGCATCAATCTCTGGCTAGATTGTTTTTGTGCTAAAGAGAAAGAGGATTACTTCAAGAGACTCTCAGATTTAATTAAAGWGCATTAAAAGAAATTTTCATCAAAGTCAGAATATGACAGGTCCAAGACAGAATAATAGACACACTCATGCCAAAGTAGACAAAAATGTGGTGGTATTTATAAGGCATTCTCATTAAATCAGGAGGCATTAGGGCTTAATAGACTTGGAGAGCAATTGAGTCCAACCAGCTGTCTGGAAAACCTCTGTGTTGTGCACCTGTTCATATTTGATGTTTCTGCATTTGTACCCAATCCATGTCGATTTTTTTTTTCTCTCTTTGTGTATCTCTACTTGAAAATTTGAAAAAGTGTAATCATGAAAATGTGTAAAAAGTATACAGAAAGAGAAAAGAAATGGGTAATTAATTTTATTGAACTGGTAAAAAGGAGGATCATGTAAACTGGAATAGGTAAACTACAAGTAACTGTATTGTGGCAAATGTGTACAGACATAGGAAATTCCTATGTTAGTCCCTTACATTTTCTTTCTCATTAATTTCTATGATTTTCCTCACTGCATTAATTATTAAATTGTCTGAATGAARTAAGTAAAATTGTGGAGAAAATTGTGTACCAGTGAGAGAAAGTAATACAAAATTTTGGACTACTTGCACTCTTTTTATGCATTCCTTCCCAAAAGCAATAYACAAATGAAATATTTTAATAATACTGAAAAATGCTTTTAAGCTTTGGTTCAGTTATATGCTTCAGTTCAGTTATATTTCTAGTTTTAAGCTTCAGTTCAGTTATTTTTCTAGTTTTATTTCTAGACTGTAAAATTTAGGCTATAATTGATATATCCATTAAGTTGAAAAAACATTTCAGAAATTCRCTTACATACTATTTGTCATTTGTCTTTTGAAGATTTATCTGTTGCTTTTCATTCTAACTATAGCTGCTGGAAGGTAGCATCATATTTCAAACCAAGAAAACTGCAAATTGAAGAGAATTATGTTTGTTCTATAGTGTTTACAATCAAAATAATTAAAAATGTTTACTTTTGATTTTGTTTAGTGCAATTTCTTTTTTTTTCTCTTTGCTATAAATTTTTCCCAGTTTTAATTTTCTCCTCTGTCTTTCAAAATAAACAGGCTTTCCAAAAATCAAAATTCTATCCTCCTCCCAAGCCCCACTTGTTTTTAATTATGAAAGAACAGTGACTGTATAATGCCAAGTTCTGGTGTTTCCTGAGAAATAATATTTTTATTCTCAGTGGATTAGAAGCTTTCCAACTAAAAATTCTTCTGGTCAAATTGTTTAATCAGGTTCTAAAACCTGGTTTGTTTGACAAAACAGGACACACTATGTTAACAGGACTGAGAAAAATATTTCCATACAGCAGAACTCTGGAAAAAAAATAAAAGTATTTCAGTGGGCAATAAAGGAGAAGCTCCCTAAAAGCACTTGGAAGTTCTAGTGAAGTCACTGGGGTCCTGATAATCTGTAGTGTGTTAGAGCCATTTTGTACAGGTGTCTGCCACTGATGTCCTGGATGTATGAAAAATACAGCATGAGACCGCAAGGTTTGATGCTGGCAGATACACGACATCTATCATCACTCAGCAGTAGCAGAAGCACTGAATAATTTAGAATTATCAGTCCCCTTTTGCCAATTTAAACTAGAGAGAGGAGCAGAATCCTTAAGCAAAGTTTACCTGACACAGCTGGGAAATGCCAAGAAAACCCTCTTGAGACCAYTTAATGAAGGATAAACAGGGAGGAAAAGTCATTTTGCAGGGCAGAACTTGTATGGAAAAYACAACCAAAGTTCTACAAAATCCTGTTTAATCACACATGGAAAGAGAATTGTGGGAGTCCAGAGTTTTCAGAAAGGTTGCATGTGAAAAAAAGGACTTACTTTTAAGAACACAGTGCATTTAAAAACCATGAAAACTCTTTTTTTTTTTTTTTTTTTTTTTTTTTTTTAATTGGAGACTGAACTAGGACCTTATGGACTTAAACATAGAGCAAACAAACGTGTAATAATTGATTTTCGGAACACCATGTGTTTCTTGGTTCATGGCTATGTACTTATATATGGGAAACTTTTCATAACTTTATAAAGAAAGGCTTAAAAAAGAACTCCTTTAAAATTCAGTAAGAACTGGAGACTAAGGACTGAAGTCTCTGTTAGTTGTCTCACCTGCTGTGACACGGAGAACTCTTTATTCTGTAACACTTCTCAAGCTGGCAGGGGAGTTACTGCTCGAAAGGACTTCACACAGCAAGAGGCACATTGACGTTGGTGGCAAAATACCCAGGTGTGAGTGCAGCAATCCTAGTTCAGTCAGTGAGTTCATCCAAGACACTGATGCTGCTCCTGAAAAATAGTGGAGTTGGTACTCCATGAACTCATGTCCAGCAATGACAGTGGGGACTTGAGTAGAGTTTGCCTCTGCAAAATTTAAATACTTCTAGCTCAGACATCAGAACTAGTTTCTCAGACACAATCAATGGAAAGAAATGAAACTTTCAGGGGAGAAAAAAATTCTCCATTCTGGAATCAATCAGATGAAAGTTATAGAGGATTACTATTATTATCTATACATTATCTCCTAATGCCTAAATACTAATTCTTATATGACAAATTCTTATATGACAAAAAATTAGTCTGTATTTGTAATCAATGGGGAAGTAAAATGCTACAATCCTTAGCAAGAGATCTTTACAGAGTTCATGTTTACTTTCATGATTTTTTTAAGGAAAAAAAGTCAAATGTTTCAACCTTTCTCAAGGTGTAACATCCATTTCCTTCTTCCACATTATGTCTATAATTCAATGTGGAAATGAAAATTATTTTACTATTACCAAAACAAATAATGAAGTGGAATAGTTTGCTCAGAGACATTGCAGTGGCCTGCTAATAGAGATGTCTAAGAACAAGTGAGACATGGATGCCACAATGCTGTTGATATAAATGATGGTCATAGAACAATCTCTGAATGCCTTCTTTCCCTCGTTTTCTATCATTGTGGTTTATATGAGCTACTAAAAAAATATCAAGAATATGTGATATTTCATTGTGATTCTGAGTGAAACAAATGCTTAAATCATTGAACTCCTTATGAAGTTGAAATTCTGCTGGTAGCACACTGGGCTGGTCAGAGGTTTCTGATACCTTAGTCGTGGTAACTTCTTCAGACTTTTGGAACCTCCTATCTGACTATGTCAACACAGTGGGCAATTTCTCTAGTTTTGCCCTTTTAAAAGCTACCATAATACCACATGATCTTGGGTTCAGGAGTAGAATTTTGCCATCTGTTTAATGATAAAGTCTAATGGTTGCTGGGAATAGTCTGTGTATACAAAAAAAAAAAAAAGATGCTTTTTTAAATAAACAGTAGAAATGGACACAGTTACAGAAAGATACAGTGGTAGTGTAATATATATACATTACATCTTGTGATTTGGATCAGTCACTACAAGGAGAATTTGTTTATATTACTGTATTGTGTTAATCTTATCCTTTTACCTCTTTGGGAGTTTATTGCATAATTAGTCTTTCTGCAATTCTGTATATTCTATGCAACAGCAAGATACATAATTTACAATTAAGTGAAATTTCAGTTTACAAAGAAGTTCTACCTCCTGAAYACATATATCTTTTTTTAAAACATGCTTTTGGAAACAATGTTATTGATGGTAAATTAGGGTCTTATAATCCTAAACCTTTTAGCATGGATGACAATCTAGAGAATATTGCATAACCTGTTTCCTCCACAAAATAGACAATAYGCCCTCAGCACACACAGATATTGCCATGCTTGTGCTGGCAATATGAGTTTCACATTGAGGAGTTAATAATTTATTTCAACATGAATCTCAGAGATATTAGAGCTGTGTGAATCATTAATTATGCTTTATGTACTGCTAMACCAGATACCACCAACTAAAAAAAATATGTCAAAACACATGTGAGATTCAATATATGTTGTCCTTGCCAGAGAGAACAAACTAAGCATAGTAATACAGTGACTCTCTTAAAAGTAATGCATTCATGCCTATGGAAATGTAGTTTATTCCTAAGTATTAGGAGACATCCTTTCACAGCTGCACAGGTGTTGCTAAGATTTTTTTTTTTCCACTGGGGAAAGGCAGAAAATACTTTTGCACATGGAACATTACTTCAAAAAACCATGAGATAGAATACAAAAGAGGTACAACTTATCATCTGTGTATTCCCTCACGCCTAGTTTTGCTGCTTCATGTCTACCTATAATTTTTTGCTTTGGAATTAGGTTTGGAGGGGTTTTTTGGAGGGGGGTGCTGTCTGCTTGTTTGTTTTATATAAGTAATATGCATTT
Source organism: Alauda arvensis (assembly GCA_902810485.1). NCBI lineage: Eukaryota > Metazoa > Chordata > Aves > Passeriformes > Alaudidae > Alauda > Alauda arvensis. The sequence continues at coordinate 491,502 of CADDXX010000268.1, read as the reverse complement.
TTACAGCCACAGATTAACCAAAGGTTCTTAAAAAATCAAATTAAAGGAAGAGAAATATGTAACAGCTGTTAGAGTGCCTAATTAACAAATAACTGAGAGAATAGAGATGACTTTTTACAAAGTTCAGAATACTTTTATTTAGCAAACAAAATACCAGGGCTTGATGGTGTTGATGTTTTCAGATATTCCTTAGAGTGGTTTTGTATGGGACAGGCCCAGGCCTGAAAGGACCATTGTAAATAACCCAGCTAATATTTCACCCATTTAGAGCAAACATAATCAGGGACATGCAGTACACATTAATAAACAAAATGCTTGGGAAATGTTGGGGTTTTTATACTTCATTAATTGTAGTCCTCTCAAAAGACTCTTGGGCTTTTTCCTGTGCTGATCAATTTGTAATGGCCTCTGGTAGCTAGTTATCTGAAAAGGCTTGTGACAAAGAATCTGATTCTACTGAAAAAACTGTCATAATCCATGTCTGCATGACAACTGAGATAGACACATGATGATATAATAACAACAAAGCTAATCCTAAAACACAGTGATAAAATGACAACTATGTATTTAACAAAAGAAAACCAATAAACAAAAATCCTGTTAAAGAAACATCCTTACTATGCCCTAAAAAAAAACTAATATAAAATTTATCAGTCTTAATGATGACCTTTTGTTTTCATGAGTGATGCAAATTGCACTTGTTAGAAGTTTGTTTTGTGAAAATACAGTCAATCCAAGCATAGCTGTGCTTGTGTGAAAATGTCCTTTGACTGGTTGCATGTTCCACTTCACTTTCTTTGTTGGATTAGCCAGGGACACAGCAACAAGTGGGCAGTGGTCAATGGTTTCATCAGTCTAACCAAGAAAATGAGGGAGGGAAAGTAAAAAAAATTGCCAGATACATCTCTTCTCCTTGTAGAAAGACTGCTTTTTCCACAGAAAATATTTTTTTATCTACTTATCCACTGGGCTATGTCCATTTTAGCTTGTAGATGTCTAGTTACGTCTGAATTGTCATCATGGAAGTAGTGCAGGTACACATCTGACAATAATAAAATGTAGTTTGAAATTCAGATTCATTCTGATAACACAGTGCCAATACTGGAGAGAATTTAGTGGATAGGACTGATTTTTTGGTTATATAATTAAACATTGGAAATTAATCCAATTTTATTTTTTTTACTTGTGTCTATATGTAAAGAGTAGTTAAAGCTTATTTGTGACCTTCCACTTTTCTGAGGTAGTAGGTTTCAAATATTACTTTTCATTGCCACTTTTTCACTAGGTCTAAAAACTATATGTATAGAGAAGATGCTTTAGGCAGAGGAGTCATGCTATTCTCTCTCCAACTCTCTTTTTTCTTAGGTAGCATCATAATGTCACAGGATGTGTCAAATTAAACCAAACCATGAAGAATTTATTTTAAGGAAATTGGCTGAATTGTGAATATCATATAAAGCTGACCATATCAGTCATTCCAGAAGACACTTGCTACAGCTCAGGGCACCTTGCTCTATGGCTCCTGTCAAAACTCAGCAAAATGCAGGGCTCCAGGCCCTCACATGGAGGGGGGAGTTAAACTCATATCTCCTGCTTACAGACACTTTCTGTCTCTGAAGACCTTCTTACCTTCTCCTTTTTTTCAAATACTGCTGCATGCTTTTGCAGCTCTCTTTGGTGACAGTGTTTGAGTAAGGAAAAAGCTGTAATTAAATGTTCAGCTRAGACCGCAAAACACAGCCTCTTTGGCAAAAAAATTAGAAAATTAAAATGCATAGAACATATGTGCTTTTGTGCAACTTTATTTTTAAAGTTCTAATTGTATGCTGGCAAGCCATTGTGTTCTGGTAAGACGTAGACATCATCCAAACATTTCTAAGCTCAGTATGTCATTGGATTGTATTCCTTTACACAATTTGTGTTCTTGGTTACAGAAATTAAGACAAAAGTGCCAGATTAGGACTTACACACAGACATTTCAAAATATGGTAACCTGCCTTTTCAGACTTTTGGTGAAATAGAGAATCAAAAAACATTCTCTTTTTGTACCTATTCAGGCTGAAATACTTCTCATGAACATCCCTACTAACCATGTTAYCTATAAAAGAATTTTGCAGAGTAATTGCATGTTAAGAGAGAAATTGTGGAAACTGATCATTACACTTGAAATAGTATTTTAAAAATCCACAGGCATTTTGTTGCTGGACTTTATTCTGTATGACTCCTCCCTGACTATCATTCTATTTATCTTGCTGGAAGCCACAGAACTCAGATCTACAGATGCTTCACATAACACAGACTCACCTTGGAAGACTTTTTCTCTGCAGATAAAACTGAAAGTTGAAAATGTATTTTTACATACAAATCATTACGGCTATTTTTCTTATGTTAGTAGCCAGTGAGAGTTATGAATAATTACTGCAGAACTTTATTTTATTTTTTGTTTTTATTGACTAGTTTTTGTACTATATTGCGTAAGCCTAGAGTTGAGTAAGTGAGCTACTTTGTTCTCTAATATTACTGTCACATAGCGTGGAGTGAAAAAATAAAGTGAAATATAATTCATGTGTTGATAGCTAAATAAAGACTTTGACACTTGAAAATTGTTTGTCACTGGTTCTGTTTAAAAATAAAGATATGGCATATTATAATTTATATATCAATGTGTCTTAGAAGTCTGAATCAAAGTGCAGTCATTTTAACAGAAATGTTTTTAATAATATTGTATTCTGTAAATATTTTAATGTAGTGGTTTTCTGTGTTAAAGTCAAAATATGATTTCCATTCTTTTCCTACTCCTTGTCTTCTATTCTCCAGTTGCTACCTTTCAAACAACCTGCTGTCCAAATGCTGAGACATTTGTTTTGTGGAAGAGGGATGAATATGACCTGAAGTTAGTGAGCAATGGTCCTAGTGGTGAAATGACATCTTTCTCCCTCTGTCATGGTTATATGGGCTGGTGGTCTTAGGAATAAACTCACACACCATGTGGTATGGCTTTGTTTTGGGCTTGTTTGGTTTCTTTCCTTTCTGAAAATGAAGCAGCCACAACAGAGTATCAGCTTCATGATATTTCAGCTGAACTCCAGCTGTCTTCTGTACAAACCAGACAATGTAATATAAATATGCCTACCCAGAGTGCATCTCTGAAAACTTTGGGGTGGACAAGTATTATTTGCATTGTGGAAGCATCGTGAGCAGTGGATGAGGGACCCAGTGAAAGAGGCACTTTTTAAGAGAATCTTAACATCTTGTCACTCTCATTTTGGTCTTAATCAGAAGTTTTTTTTTTTCTTGCTCCATTTTAGTCTGGAAAAATAATTTTGCTTCAGCAATTTTAGCCAAGTTTCAGCATGTAATTTTCATCTTTATCAGTGTTGACCTAATTTTTAAAAAGACACCTTGGCCATTTCCAAGAGGGTAAAACTATGCCCAATGTCCCATTAATGGTTGATCACATAACCTGCTGCTTCATTTTATTTTTTAAGTGAAATATATTATTGTAATATAGTATCAAAACRAAACCGTTAAGAAAATATCTGATTAAGGCTTCTTTTTTGTAAAGAGATTAACTCTGAATTGTTTCTGGTTCAGAATATCTGTAAAAATGCATAGATATGAGTCCCTRGTTTAAATATCAAATAATTTACAGTAAAATTTCTAAAGAAAGAAAAGCYAGGGAGCTTAGTCATCCCTTTAAGCCTTGATGCATTTCTGTTCCCTTCCTGCATTAAAGGTGGGGGTAAGCAGCTTCCTGCAGCAGCATCTTTTCTTAGGAGCACATTGCACAGGATGATAACAAGCCTGAACATTTTTTTTCCTCAGTATGGATTTTTAGCCTTATTGGAGTGTCAATATTATGCTCACAAAGACTAAAATAATTGACTTGATTGCGTAAGAGATCATAAGAGCAGCAGCACTGCATGGTTTTTCAAACAAAAATGTRCTTCATCTTTGGTCTGCAGGACTTCCTGGCAAGGAAGTCACCAAATCAAAAATAGGTATGGGAAAACAGTCACCATTGTCAAATTATTGTTTTACATGCAGAGATAAAATCACAATCATGTCTATAACTTAGCTAGTGTACAGCTGAGTCACTCTAGTGTGAGGCTAAATTGTGGAAACCAGTATTGATCTTCTGTCTCTAAGCACAGAGACTTTTATTTTCTGCTGAGGTAGAGCCTACAGATGGACCTTTACTGTCTTTTCATTTCTATCTCCAGTTGCTCATTGTATCTCATCAACTGAAGATTACTGTTCCTACATTTTTTTTTTCTGTGTGAAAAGTTCCCCTATTCTGTTCCATGTCACCTGCATAAACTATAACTTAGGGTGGGTTGGGTTTTTTTAGTTATTTTTGTGGGGGCTTTTTTGGGTTTTTTTGCTGTTTGTTTGCTTGTTTGTGTGTGTTTTAGTGTTTTTTCTCAGAATATTTGCATTAGGTGTCTTACTTGAACAACTGAGGAAGGTTAGAAGTGTGAGAACTTCCAATGTCTCCATTGTGGCAACAGAGGTGTGATGAGAAGGAGGGAAAAAACAGCCAATACAAAAGATGGTTTTCAAGTAGAATATTAACCCAAGTCTTGGAATAATATATTAATATAATAACTTGGATGTTATTATGGTACAACTCTTTATATGTGCTGTATTTGTGTTAAAGGAGAAATAATTGTTGGAAAATAGACCAAAATCACCAGGCTCACTTAACCTACTGCTCCTTAATAAGAATGCCTTATTTTTGCACTAACCAGTTTTAACTCACAAATTAAATTTTAACAAATTGGATTATAGCATCAGGGAGGCTGTATGTCTTTAGGCAAATATAATATTAGATTTAATGAAAGTAAAATGGAGTTGTTTTTTAAAGACATACAAACTTCCTGGTGCTATAACTCAATTATATTATAACATTACAATATATAAAGCTACATAAAATAAGTATCTATTAAGTATCTATTAGAATAATTTAATTACAGAAAAGGCTTTTGTCAGCCTCTGAACAACCCATAGCCCAGATTTTCTTTTTTTTTTTTTGAAATGGAAGTATCATAGATATTCCTCTGTAATGTGTGTTAAGTAGGTTTACCTAGGCTTTTATTTAAAATATTTATATCTCTTTCTTTACTCTTTTGTCAGGAGCTTATTTTTGGTTTGTCTTGGCTTTATTTTATTATGTATTATAATTCATTATTGAACTAAAGGAAAGCTAGAGTCAGGGAAACAAAACACTAAAGGTTTCAAAGAAGAAGGCAACAGAAATTATTTTTCACAGTAGAGTGAATCATACATTTTCCCTACAAAAAGCTGATATGATGGAGTTTTGAATTTTTTTTCTTTTGGCAGTTGGCTGACTTCTTCAGTCTGGTATTTCAACACAAGAGGACTACAGGCATTTTCTAACTCTAAACTCAAGGAATAYGGAAYGATATAGGATATGTTGGGTTGTTCCACTTTTACTCACACTGAACTCTGTGTGACTTGTGGTCTAGTGAGGACTGGTKGTAGGATCCTCTTACACACATTAACAGGTATTATCACCAAAAGTGCTTACTGTTGACATATTACCATGGCCTCAAATAAGAGGATTGTTTAAAGCTCACTCTGGATAACTTTGTAGCACCAATTATATCTGTATTCTATACTGTAACTGGCACTTAAATGAATTGGAAGGGATGTGCTCTGTGTAAACGAATAAAAGGTGACTGTTAAGAATGTTCTGCATTAAACAAGAGTCTGTACTACACAAAACTGATTAGCTACAGATATTGCAGTGTTATTTCCTTTTGACATCAGCAGTGGTGAACATCCAATTACAGGTACTGTTGGTGTACCTGAGAATATAAGAAAAGCTGCTAAAACTGGAGACATAAACATTTTTTACAAAAATTATGCTGTCACTGCTGAAAGATGCTGACTGTGTGCACACAAAGTTACTTATCTGGGTGAGGAAGAAGTAGTTACAGTGCAGTAACTCAGCCCCACTGCAGTCTATACTTCAGTGATTATAAAAAAGTTACATTTGTGTGCTTATCTCATATTGGGCAATGAAGTTTTCAATAGCTTTAGGCATAACAATGGTAACAATACTTGGACTTAAGTTCACCAGGAGTCGTATGGAGACTGGAAGATTGGAAGTGAATTCCTTAGAAGACAAAATTTGGCATCTTGGTTCAGGTGAGATCTTTCACACAAATGGKTATGTGAGATCATAACCAAATTCTCAGGGAAAAATGGGCTTAAACAATGGTTTTGTACAGAGAAAACAGACACACTGTATCATCTAGAGAATTTCAATGACACAATATTATCTGGAATAACCAGGGAATTCACTACTTCCCTTCWGTGATATTCTGAGTAAAACACCATTTTTTTCCCAAAATATTGAGCAARTATGAATTTGTGCCAATAGTTCTTGGCATCTGGAATGCTTCATAGGCTTTTCTGTTCTGTGCTGTCCTCAAGAGACAGTGCTACTAACGTTTAGCAGTGTGGAGCTGATTCTGTGTACCTCAGGGGAATGATGTCCTGATTGAATATTACAACATGGTATAAATTGTTTACCAGGGTGAAATGAAACTGTAAGGAGMAGATGCTCTGTTCTAGAACTTCCACCTCCTGTGAAATTGTAAYAACTCATCTTCAAAGGAGAAAAATAACAAAATATCTTCCTACAGCTTTTGTAGGTGCGGGAGTTGCACTGGTGAGGACTGACAGTGAGTTGGCCTTGGCTGACAGTGAAGCAGGCATCTGTTGTTAGAGGGCTTGGGATGCAAGTTCTGAGCAGCCCGGGGCTCACCTTTTTATCAGCTGGCTATGGAAATGGCGAAACGGTTTCTTGGATAGAAGATCTGAGGTTCCATTTATTAAGGGGAACACAAGCACACGTGGGCCCCCAGATACAGCATGGTCCAAGAACCCAGACCGGCCGGAACTGGCCGGTTTTATGGTGTACAATGTGAGGGGGGCGTGGTTACCATTGGGCTCCGATTACTGGGGGCAGGACCTCGGGCTGACCTGGCTTGAGGGAGTGACTTTTCTCTCCCTCAACAGCAGGACGGCCTTGACCTTGCTTGAGGGAGAGACTTTTCTCTCCCTCAGGCATCAATCTGAGGCCATGGGAGATGGGATGGAAAGGAAATATCTTGTTGGGTCATGGAGAGAAGGATGGGATTGTAGGTATAGTTATGTTAATGAAGTTGCACCATATAAGCTTATGTGCTGAGTTCTTGTTTATGATTGGTTAACAATGTTTTACATGTAAGGCAATGTCAACGTTCATTGGTTCACTGTTCTGTTACAGAGGTTATATATCGTTATGTTTGCTCCATTGTTGGGTCTTCTGAGGTTCCCCCAGTTATGTTTGGCATATGTTGTTGGCTCAGGCTATTATTAAAGTTGTTTTTCAGGCTTACTCAATCATTCCCATCCYTATTTCAAATAAAAGACCCTGGCTGGTCCAGCTGAAGTGACATCACCAGCAACRGGTAGGCATCCAGAGAAGATTATAGTTTGAGTGTCTGTATCTTGAGTTTTTCACTAAAATTTAGGAATAACAGAGAGAACATAAGGGCAAAGTAATATCAGACCAAGAGTCTTAGCTTTTGAGAATTTTAAAGTATTTTTTTGCAGCTTGACTTCAATCATAGACTTAAGTAACTGTATTCAAAGGTTGTTTGTATTTTCTGCCTTGWAGTTATGAAATAAATTTCTAAAGCATTTCTAGACTTTTTTGGTTTAAGTTAAAAGTTAACTGAATTTTAGAATGTAATTCTGAAAAATAGCTTGTGCTGTAAGTAGCACAGGTCAAACTACTCATTGTGAACATATTTATAKATTATAACCAGTGTTTTTTGTAATGAGCACATCTAAGAACAATGAAGAAATTTACACAAAACCAAAACTCTTTTAGTACATATTTTGGAGTAACTGTAAAAGTATTTGTTCCATAGTATCTTTATTTGTTCCTGGACTGACTGTTTACASTTAAAATACAGGTTGCCTAAAGAAATTGTTAAATCCCTCAAGGACATGGTACACAAACCTTGACATCTTCATCTTGAAGTCAGAAAATATCATTGTTTATCTTCACTGGAGCATCATGTTTAAAATTCTGTCCTGAGTAAGAGTATCATGGGTTAGAGTAACCTGGTAATCCCAGTATTCCATAAAAGATTTGAAGGAGAGAATAATTATGGACATTGTGTAGTGCATGCACAAGTTTKTCCTTGCCAAGAGAAGCACTGTTTCTGACTCAGTGTTTTGAAAATCAGTTGATTTCTTGATAAAGAAAAGGAAGAGGTATATAAGCCATTTTTATCAGCTGTCTGGCTTAGCACATGAAATCCATTTTTTTGCAAATCACTTTCCTACTGAATAATTAAACATATGTTTCTATGTGTCTTGTCTGATTTATAAAGGCTACCATGGACTTGCCTTAACTTTTATATGAATGAGAACTGAGTACTTTTTCTTTCCATAAATCTGTGGCTTGTTACCACAAGTCTATTGACTGCCCCATTACATACCAGTAGATGTCTCGTGAACTAACCCAAAAGCTCCAGGAAATGTCAGAGAAGTGAAGTATTCWAGAACAAGATCAAACTCTTCATGGATGGCAAAGAAGATCTGAATAACAGTGAAKYAYGAGCGCTAGCWTRAGAAATAATTTTAATCYAKTTTATGAAAATRTTTGCAAGTTTGTGARCATCTTTGATTTTCCTGCCTTGACCCCTCTAATTTCTCTTTTCATTGTCATAACTYTAAAGGGTTAAGTTTTGGTATCTGGTAAGAGAAAATATGCATACTCTAAATTTGCAGTTGAATGAAGTGTCACCATTTCTTTCATCTCACTGCACTTGGCAAGGGGGCTTAGGAAAACTGACAGTACCTGCTGSATTGCCCTGGGGACATGGGCATTGAGAGCACTAAGCAGGAGGATTGGAATGGTGCTTCAAGTACAACWCTTACTACTTTTTCTCTGCCTTACAGTAACACCTGCAAGCAGTAATTCTGTCTGTCACGACGACAGACTAAGAAAGCCAGTAAAAGTGGTTGTGGCACACCATCCCTGATCTGAAATACACCTTTGAAAAAGTTGTGAGCAAACTGGTTTGATTCARGGATTGCAGTGGCAGTCATTAGCTGCTCGCATGACTTGTATGGAAAGAACTGAGAAGAAAAAATTTCCATACAGCTGTAAAGGGTGAATCTAGATAAATTTGAAATCCCTCCGTTATGTGAAAGAATATTCTTCCATTTCAGGTTAATTGAGATTTCATTACAGGCTTCCTAGGAAGAATAATAGACTCATCACTGACTGTTAGTTGCTTCCAATTCATATTTGTGTTTCAGAGAAATGAAACTTTATTGCAGAAAGAAGGGATTTTGTTTTCTTTTGCAGCCCCCAKTACTGACATGCTATTTTCTTTCTGTCACCTTTGTGCCTAAAACTTCTAAATCCTGCCGTGCTAGAAGAGAAATTTCAGGTTTTGCTTTTAAATGTCTTTAGATTTTCATCACAGTTTTATGCATCAGTATCAAATTGCATTTGTTACTTTTTGGTGTCAGCATAATTGATAAATGTGTAGAAACTCAGAAGATTAGCGGCAAATGAGCATGTGCCACACACCAGTAACTGGATGGCTGTGGAGCCAGGCCAGGACTCTTGATAATTAGAGGTGAGAATTATTGGTTACAAGCAAGGACTGTTGGTATTAATGCACTGTGCGAAAGACCAAGTTGTGACTTGAGAAAACAACCATGCA
>CADDXX010000268.1:452767-480554 GCA_902810485.1 Alauda arvensis | reverse complement strand
CCCTTTCCCTTTATCCCAAAGCCACTAACCTGTGCTTATATAGTTGGTCAGGGACTGAAACACCAATTTCCATTTCACCTGTGTAATTTACTAACAAAGATTTCTGCTGGTTTGCAGAGGCCCTCTGATTTTGTTGTTCCTGGATCCGGAGCATTTATGAATCCTGGGTTCTTCTTCCCCTTTCAGGAAGGGATGTCACATAAGCATGTKAAAGAATTCTGAAATGTTTTAGGGCATTTACAGGAATAACAGATAGATAACATTAAGTAAATAACCCCAAAGCTGCTTAACAATTTTAGAACAATTTAGGTGCTTTGTTATTCCTTTCCTTATCACTATATGAGTAAAAAGAGAAAGATATAAAAATCAATTTGAAAAAGGCCCYAAACATGAACAATACATTTTCTTAACAACCATTCCAAGAATGATGTCTTCACCAATTAATTTTAAAATTACCTTCTATTTTATGTGCACACGTAACCAATTGAATGGCTTAAACTTTCTATGGTTTTTGTTTTTTTTTTGAAGTGAAAGTAAACTGCGTTTATATAGCARCATCCAGATTAGAAAAATGTCAAATTAAGTTACTTGCTCAAGACAGCAAGACTGGTCTTGAGTATAATTACATCAAACACACTCTGGGAAAGGAAAACAACAGGTAACACCTTACCTGCCCAATGTGGGTAAAAAAGAAATAATAGAAAAACATATAGAGCACAAAATTAAAAAAAAAAAAGAATCCAAAGTTATCACTTACTGGCTGAGATGAGAGGTTTCAAAAATGCTTGTAAATGATTACAGTACACTCWTTATTGAGAAAGAAAAATCAACACTATTTTCCACACCTAAGCAGTAGGTACTAGAATGTCAAAATGATTTGCATTATCTTTAGATTTTGTTTAATTCATAGAGACTAATTATCTGCTTAGGAAACTGGAAGCATCTTTCAAATATCTTCCAGTGGCAAGTATCTAGTGCATGCAATAGTCACCAGTCCCAAGGGGAAACACAGTCTCTGATCRCAGGATAAAATAAGATTGTACATTTGCTGTCATAGATGTAGTCTGACAGCTTGTTACAACTTTGTTAATTTTATATTGCTTACAAAACRGGTTCTTTTTTGTCTGGACTGGTTTGTCCTGTTCACAGATGTAGGCCTATCTTGCTTTATGTACAGCAGATTTGTGCTTTCTTATTCTTTTTCTTTAACTACAAAATAAGTTCTACAACCAAAATTGCATTTTTGTGTTGCGTATGAAGAAGGCAACAAAACTATAAAGTTCAGCTGGAATGGTTTACTCTGTCACAGTAGTTCTATAAGACAGATGTGTGATCTAGGGCTTGAATAACTTCCCAGAAAGATTAAGTCACTTCTCTTTGCATATATTTAATTCTGCAGACACATAAAATACATCACCTATTGAGTTGCCTTACAATAATTTGTTGGTATTTTGAACATTAATATGTTCWTGATAATGTTTCAGTATATTTTTTGGGGAGGGGAAGGATGGACATTATATGTCAGAACATGCGTTAAAGCCTGAGTTATAGAATAGATCCCCATGAGTACTTTGTACTCAGTACTTTGATACTAAGCTCCAGTGTTATTTGTGAAGTGGCTACCATAACATGTTAAATCTGGTTAAAATAGGAATAATAAACCCCATAATAAATTAATTGTGTGACACGTTTATATTGTGAAGCTTAAAACTATGTATGTGTCATTACCATACACTAGRAATCTATATTTATGTCTGTTGTAACTTTTCAACCTGGGTTTGTTTATGCTAGAGCCCACAGACTTCCAGAAATTAGGTAGCAACCATTTCTTAAATGAGTGAGGAACACTCTTTTCAGTCAAACAGACAAACCCAAAACAGCAACAATGAAAAAAGAAACAGCTTTTAATGTTTATTAAAAATCTGGAGAAACTCTTTGCCCCAAGTGGTCTTTCTTCATGCTAAAGAAAATTTACTTATGTCCATGTAGAACAATCAGAAGCTCTTATACATGCAGAAGATTGCCTTTCTTTCAGATTTTACTGAAGTCAGTTCATATCACCAAGTGGTGCTTGGGAATAGTGCTGCTACTTGTGCTACCTGCTTGTTATCACAAAACTTCTGGGACTACATTCTTAGAGAAAAATAGTTCCACTTAGATAAAGATTAAAAAATACTACTTACAATCAGACAAAGATTCTACATTGTTTTAAAGCACTGCACCTCCAGTGAAGATGGCAGTTGTCCCTAAAGGCTTGTTTAAAAATTCCCCTCATGATGAATGTATTCTKCCTCTACTTAAGGACAGTTTTCCCCTATGTTTACCTCCTTTAGATATCCCATTTTTTTTAGATGACCACATTTGTCATACCTGATACACATACACACATTTTGACATGAGTCATCCATTTCTTTATACAGAGAGTAGTTCATTTTCAGTGAAGAGTGTAGCAAGATAAATTCTTTTATCTTCAATGTATATACTTTTGAGTTATTTATATTGTCTGCACCTATTTAAAACCTAAGCAGTATTAGCTTTAAGCAGTTAATAATTGACAGTGGTCAGACTTAATTATTAATTTTGGAAGTACTGTGATAATAAGGTAAAAATAACAAGCATGTAATTTAAAAATAATTCTAAATAATTTAATTTTTTTTTAATTTTTTGCTTTAGGAAGCTGGCTGCTGTTTTAGATTCCATCTCTTTTGGAAAATGGAGCAGAAAGGAAGGAAAAACAGTGAAGGATGCTGAGCACCACTGCCTACATTGAAAGTTTYTAAGGAATGAAAATGGCAAGTGACAGCTATCGAGCCATGCTCTTCCAATAAGGCTCTTTGTCAAGTTGCACATTATTGTAGCAGAAACCTGAAAGAAGCAAATTCAATGCTGAGCTTTAGAAATTCARCTCCTCTTGTAATGGGACATTTCCTGAGCTGTGGGACTGCATTTGGTATGAATTGCCAACACATTGCATCTCTATCAGTTGATTTTGGGGAGAACATTATTTGGGATTGTGAATCTTGGTCCTGTTTCCATCTAGGATGTAATGTACTACAGAATGCAAAACAGTTAAGGGTGCTTCAATTCCCTGTCTTCTGGAAATGATGGGGAAACAAAACACAAAATCACAGAGTACATTTTCTTTTTTTTTTTTTTTTGGTTGATTTGGATCAATGGAGAAAGCAGTGGACAAAACCACAGCAGCAGCATTAAGTATGTCTTTATTTGCATATTATATTTACTATGGCTTTCCTTTATTAGTTTTTTGCTAAATCATCATTTAAAAAACTAAGAAAGTACTAACTGGAGGGTGGCAAATGCAGGACTCCTAAGAAAGGATAAAAAGCTATTTATATATTTCATCAAAACTAGCTGCTATGGAAGGTGAAAAACAGCAGTGCTTCTTAATGTTAGAAATAATGTCTATCATGTATGTTCCCCTATATTATTTTTGTGTGTCTAAAGGCCCTTCATTATTTTAGTCCATGCATCACTTAAAATATTACTTGCATCAGTTCACCTAAAGAATTCACTGCAGAATGAAACTTCTCCTCTGTACAATGAACTGATACTACAATTAAATGGAAAACACCCGGTAAATAACATTCTAATAAATTTTCACTTGATATTTTTRAGAAATTTCTTCAATAAACTGGAAATAACAGAAGATGCAATATCTTCTTATTGTAGTTATCTGAGTTTACATCATTGATTTCTGTGTCAGAATGTGCAGTGAGAGTGGAAAGCAAGCCTTTAAAAGACAGCAATGCAATCAGGTGGGTTTTTTAGTTGTAATACATCAATATATATGTAACAAGAGAAGGATTTACTGGAGGAGCACATTCTTTWTTTCTCTCTGTATTCAATTTTTTATTAAGAAAAAAGTCAGAGAGTCATGTTTTGATAGGTTAAATAATGACTGTAAGTGTTACTAAGAAACATGTATGGGTACAAGGAAAGATCTTCACTGTATTTGAGCAAAATCTGTTAGAAGAATGATAGTAACCAGTGTAAAAGGAGTCTCTTCTGAGTGTTACATTCAAATATTCTAGTAATTTTCAAAATTCTTAATCCAGTAAATTTAGTATATTAATCTATTATCTTCAAATTATGTTTCAGACTCAAAAGAGGGGAGAAAAATAAATATTTCATATTTCTTTTGATACTTAAAACAACTGTCAGATTTTTTTCTGACATCACAGTACAAATGGTAAYGAGTTAGTAACTTTTACTTATTTGCATATACTCTGTACCTATAAATACACCTGGCTTATAATTTGAAAAAATGTTAAAAGCATTAACATTTAATGCTAGTTAACACTAGCCTGCCTTGCAAAAGAAAGTACCTTATTGATACTTTCATTGTATTTTACCTTAACCCTTACATAGCATTAGTCTGTAAATGAGGGGCTTCAATTACATGAAAATAGAAATCATGATAGTATAGTAAACGTTTTTATTAAAAAAGCCGCTTCAGGTTCTCTTCCCAGAAACTGTTCTTGGATAAGAAAGGTTTCTTGCTTATTGCAATACCAAATTTTCTCAAGACTAAGCCAAAAAAGTAGGACAACTATCCACTGCCAAAATATAGAGAGTACACAGTACCAAAGAAGGGATCTGTCCTTCTTCTTTGTTTTCTGTAACTTTTTTCTGCTTTTGCATTATGCAGTCCAGGGAAACCTGACTAAACTTGCCCCTCCCCAGTACAATAGGGCTTATCTTTTCAATCATTGCCTTACCTGTTTTCTCTTGCTTAAGGAAATGCAGGTTGCTCAAAGTAGTGATTTCCTTGATTCCTAAATGTAGTTGAGTGTGCCAAATTAATAGCTAAGAAATGGGAGGAAAAAAATTTAGGAAATATTTGAATTATTTCAGTGCAAAGCAGACACAAAATGAATTACACCCTAAACTCCACTGATTATTGAAAAACACTTTAAAATAAATTCTGATGACTGAGATGTGGAGATCTAGTTTCTACAAGTTTATAATAAGGTTGATTTTTGCTAGTTTTTCTACTCCCCTGTCTTACAGCTTCATTCTTTCTCCTTATRGAATCAGCTTGGAAGTCAGGCAGTATGTTCTATCTCTTAATACACAGCTTTGTTATCAGCTTTTAGACATATCTAAGAGATGTATGTGTGTATAATTATATGCATGTATGTACATGGTGTCCAAAGAAAAATATTTGCATTAAAAAAAAAAAAAAGAGATTTATGCATATGGTCTCACACTGTAGAGTTGGTAATTGAGTCAGACAAAACTTCATTTAACTTGTAACCTTTCAGAAAGTGGTAGTCCAGAGATGAGCTATGTAGCAGGATAATAAAATTTTCCTAGGATATTTCCATTTTTAAACTGTTATGTGGCATGGGAATCTGTGTCTTTCTACTTAATAGAAAGGTTTCTTCTTGGTGTAATTCAACCTGCTACTTAAGGTGAGAACTGTGGACATCTGATTTCTTGTCCTGGAGGAAACAGTGAATAAGTAATCCTTTGTTAATCCCTTTGCCATTCATGATTTTGTAGATCTTTATTATATCTTCTAATCACCTCATCCTGTGCTGAAGGGTTTTAGTTTAATTGTCTTCTGTGTGAAAACAGCTCTGTAATCATCCTTTGTGACCTGCTCTGAAACTTTTCCAGATGAGGAATTTAATCAGTTTTGAACTCTCAGTAGGTAAGAAAAATATCTAAATATGWCTTTTCTCTCCTTTCCTATTTTATTTCCAAAGTTTTATTCAGTTAATAAGAATGTAGCTATGTACGTAACTAAGAAGCTTTTGAGTGCCTAGTCAATGCATTAATTTGATAATTACTTATGGCAGTGTCAGGRGGTGACAGTGTGAATCTAGTAGTTGTTATACGTGTCTTTTAATGCCATTTGAAGTCAAAATCTAAAATTGAGGTCAAAGGGATATGAATCAAATTCATTATTGTGACTTAATGTATTTCCAAATATAAGTTGGAAAGAGATGAATTTATTTCAGCCTTCTGAAACTACTCAGTATGTAATTCCCTTATTTTATTAATTGTTTTTATTCTTTTAAATTTTATCTCAAGAAATTGAGTTTGATAATTATAGGTTAAAAATATTAGATCCAGTGACTTGGAAAAAAAATTCCTCTTTTTAGTTATTTGTGTGACCTATGTCATGAATATAAAAATTTATGCAACATTCAGTTTAATGAGGGATCATATGGATTCYAATAATTCAGGCCATAAAACCATAACCAAAGAAAATCGATATTGATTGTTCTAAATAAGACGACAATTTATGTTACATCTTCAACCTGGAAAATGAAGAAATAGATTCATTAATTACTTCAAACAATTTATATGAACTATAAGCAAAAGGCTGAAGTTCCTGCTTCAATTAATTTGAAGTGCAGCAATTTCTGGGTCCACTTCTGTGTAGACAAATGACCCAGTGCATATGCTCCTTGCAGTAGGGTGCCTAAGCTATTTCTTCCTTCAMACATCCCTTAATCACCATGTAAGATGCATAGACAGTATGTCTATGCAGAAAGAGGGAGATTAGAATTTTTTCCCACTTGCAAATTTGAAGTCTTTTTTTAATTCTCCTTAAATGGAAAAGGAAAATATTTTAAGTGCATATTTAGGCAGTAAAAAATGAAAGCAGACACCATATAAAACAAGAAAGCCCTATTTCCTAAATATTTCTTCCAAAATGTAAAGTCAAGTACAGGAATGCTCAATAATTTATGTATTTGCCTACAAATAAACACAGGCTTAAAAAAAGAAAGGGGGGGTTTACATAATATTTAGGATACTTATGAGGAATGACTCATCAAATTTACTTTTGACCATCATTAATTTGAATTTTTTCATAAATGGAAAAGACTAATTTTAAGAWAGAAGAAAATTTTATTGACTAATATCTTGGAGAGAGGCAGGAAAGATGTTATGACAAAAGGATCAAGATACATTACTAATTATTCCCCCAATGTTATGGATGAAAAATAATTTTCTTGGGGACATAGGAATGCATTTTTTTCCAATTTCTGCTCTCATGGTTGAAAACATGACACAAATGAGAAAAAAGTTTCAGTCTCACAGTTTTTGGTTTATGAGCTCAAGCACCAGTAGTGCACTTTGAACTTCTGTTTCCACCACTTATTTTGACTACTGTATTTTATGTTTTACTCATCTTAACATAGATTCTCTGCTTAGAAGTAGAGTCATAGGTAATCAGCAGAAGTTTTCATCATTTCAAAATCTTATCCATGTATGATGATAATGATTGGACTTTATTACAAATTTTCAATATTTAACTTCCTATTTTAACACTCCTTACAGCTGCCAACCCAGATGCTCAGACCTCTTTCCGTAGGGCTGCTCTCCAGCGTCTTTGGGCCCCATTTKGGATATAAAACCAGGATTACCCCACCAGTCTACTGCAACCCCACTGAACCCCTGGGACCCAACCTGGCAGCCAATGGTTCACTCAATGAAATCCATGTATTATAGAATTGTCCTGCTGTRCATTGTTGTCAGTCTTATTTATTGGAGCCCTTTTAAGATCAGAACTGGCTAAAGTTTTGAAGTATAAATATGACCGTCAGGTCAAGAGTGTTCACTAAACAGTGACCTTCAAGTTTTAGGAGTAGTAGGGTTTATAAAGTATTATTTGCAGAGAAACTGTCCTCTATTTTTTTCAGAAAAATATATTTTTATTCTTTTAAGACTCTGTAAATTCTTTGTGCATTGTCCAAAATTAGCTGATTTAGTTGAAGTTTAGATCTGTTCTTTTTTAAATATTCTTGAATTTTTTTTTAAATTTTAGAAGTTGCACAAAATTTTAAAGAATTATTTGTCTTCTTGTAAGTAAAATTCTGAATATTTTACAATTCACTGTGTGAAAATGGTTGGCAAATGATATTTAATGGCAATCCACTATTTTTTGATTAGTATTTCTACCCTTTTTTTGTTACCAGACTGTTTTCAACAGTTCTTTAAATATATTAATACACCACTATATTGTCTTTTCCTGTTGACCACACCCCAATGGTATTTAGGTATTTATAAAAAATAACATGGTTCTAAAAGAGATTACTTAAATTTTAACTTTTTCAGAAAARCACAGCAATTTTGAACAGAAATAACCCTGAAGATATTAAGGCACATTTTGTTTTCTTGTTTCAGTTGAGGCTCTACTGTGAAATGAGGAACACATTTTTGACTTCTCTTTCAGGCTGCTTCCTTCAAGCAAGAAAAATTTGAATGAAAAATTTTCCCATTTTTTTATAATTTTTTTTTCACTTTATCAGTYGTTTTCCAAATAAACAGAAAGCTTGTATTTCCTGAAGTGTTCAGCATGTTTTCTCAAGGCTCTACTGAGAAAAGGATTAGAAAAAAGTAAATGCTTTCATGAATTATTGTTTGTATCAATGCAGAGGTAACTGCTGACTCATAATAAAAGTAAAAAGCATTAAAAAGGCAATGATTATGTGACAATCATTATCAAAGGTATCAGTCATCTACTSTAAGTAAAATTCTGAATATTTTACATTCTACTGTGTGAAAATGGTWGGCAAAYGATGTTAAATTGCAACCCACTCTGTTTTCTGATTAGTATTTCTCCCTTTCTGACCACTGCCATCAGTTCTTCTCTCTTATTTTGCTGCCCACATTGTATAGAAGAAAACAGAATTAAAATTATTTGTTTCTCATTTCATCCTCTGCCTTCCCTATGTGGTTATTTTCTGTGAGCAGCAGYTCCTCTCATCACAATAGAATGACTACTGTGGTGACTAGAGGAATAGAACATAATATTATTTTAACATTATCATCATCTCTAAGTTGAGTTGATGAGGTCCTGACAGATCTGCTGACTTTTCTCAATGCCATTTACAAGAATGATTAAATTATGTCTATTGTGTATAAAGTGTTTCCTCTGGAGGGAATATAGAAGAGATAAAAATAGTTTTACAGGTTTCTGACCAGACTGTTAAAAAGAAGATTGTTCATCYTACCATACAAACAAAGAACTGGCTGAAATTTTCATGGCCTAGAAGGTGATATTCTTTTTTCTTTGAAACTTTGTTCATTAATTAATTTTAGAATTAAATCAATCATTTTTCAGTTTATGATAAACTTCAAAGGCACCTTACTAGAGTTCATTTTTTAAAAAAGAGAGGAGCTACTGAGAATGTCAATTTATTCTCAGATTGATTGCATTTTTCAAAAAGTATGTAAGCAGCTAAGACAAAAATGAAAAATCAGTACTGAAGAATGTAACCTCCTTTTTAAAACMAAAGRCATTCAGAGGGATCTCAACACACTGGAGGAGTAACAGCAATCTCATGAAATTCAGTGAAGGGARATGCCAAGTCTTGTGCTGGGGACAAATAACCCCATGCACCAATACATACTGCAGGCTGGCTGATGGGAAAGCTGATGGAAAGCAGATCTTTTCAAGGACCTTAAGGTACTGGTAGTYACCATGCTGACCATGAGCCAGTGATGTGATCCTGTGGCAAAGAAGGCCAAGAGCATGCGGGACTGTTAGAAAGACAGTCACAATTTAGATAGAAAGAGGAGATCCTTCCCCTCTGTTCAGCACACTGGAGTGCACTGTCCATCTTTGGGCTCTTCAGAACCTCAGGAGAGACACAGAATCAGTGATGTGGAACTACTGAAGCAAATACAGGACAAAGCCACAAAGATGTTTAAGAGACTAGACCATTTTCCACATGTGTGAGTCTGAGAGATCTAAAATTATTTAGCCTGGAGAAGAGAAAGTTCATCTTACATACTRCACCTAAGCAAATCTTACCGGAGTGCATAAATACTTTTTGGAACTGAGCAAAGTACATAGACCCTGTCTTTTCTCAGTGATATCCAGTGACAAGACAAGAAATAATGGGCACAAAATGAAAGATAGGACATTAAAAACAGTGAGAACAGCCAAACTCTGAAACAGGCTGAATAGAGAGATGCTCCAATCTTCATTCTTGAAGATACTCAAACCCAGCTGTACACAGCCCCAGCTGACCATCCTTTGAATTTCGCTAGTGATGCCTTGGGAAGGTAGGGGGGCAGAACCTGAGAATCATCAAASGTTTTTTCCCAACACAACTGTTCTGTGGTTCTGTAATTGATTTATGTCAAAAAGGAGCTCGTCTTCTAGCAATGTGTTTAAGTTCTAAGGAGAGAAYATACAAAAGATAAACTGTAGCCCTGGAAGCACATTGCTGTAGGTCAGCTCTGAACATCCCTCTTGTAACCAGAGAGAAACAGAGAAACATCAGTGTGGATGGGACCTTGTGAGATTAGTACATCTGAACCATGAACAGAAACCTCAGATGGAATTTACAGATTGTGACCATCTGGCAAATTTGTCAGTGGGGARCTATCAGTCCTCATTAAGGGAAGATAGAAGATCACTATCAATGAAATGTTCCACAAGGAAAGGGGAGGGAAAGCAGAATCATACTAAAAAAGACAAATCTCAAATCCAAAAGGAAGCATCAAGGGAATGGTATCATCAAACTAATGGACCAGAAAGATAACTAAAGTACATATATATATTCATATTAAAGGCCAAATTACATCTAATTACCATTTAAATCTTCCTCAGCAACTCTATAATTCTACCTTTTCTACTTCCCTCTCTTTTGCATTGGTTTATTCTGTTCTTTTCCTATTTATTCTTTCTTTTCTTAGGTAGGAGTAATTACACTATTGAATTCCTGTCTACACAGATGTTACCTCTTTGTCTAATTTTTTTTTTTCAGAATTCCAGTGGATATCCGAATAATCAGTTGAATTAATTCTGATGTTCTGCAGTTTCACTGAATTTTTAATCTTCTTTAATTTGGATATTGGCTTTTTTCTTTTTCATTTATATTCTAGCTGTTCTTTTAAAYGTAAAAGTTATTTTTAGTTGCAACACAAATGTGTTTCCATAATCAAAGCCTCACTTGAATACAAATCATTGGAAGTGTTTAAAAATGTCTCCTCCCTGAATAAATAGGGAATCATTAACAAAAGTTTTAAGACGTCAAACAGTGATTATTCCCATAAAGGAGAAACAAGATTTACAGTAGAATTTTTAAAATGCAATCTGTGTAGTATTACAAATGTGGATGAGTAGAAGAATCTGGATATACCTCAGTGGAGCCTTCTTGTTTTTCATTAGCTCACTTCATTTGAAATTATTATGAAAAACATGTTAGTGCCTGTAATGTATATGTTTATAAACCGCAAGTGAATGACCCCTGAATTCTACATGTAGCCTTATTATGCCATGCTTCTGGGTGATAGAACAACATTTTGAAGCTTTTCTGAAATCTTTCCAACTTTGCAACATCAGTTTTTAAAATCACAGAGGAAGAATGTTTTTTGCTTGTCCAGTATTGGTATTTCTGAAAGATTATTTTTCTTAATTATTTTTGAGCTATATTCTCTGGGTCATCTTTAGTTAGAAAATTWTTTTGAAATCTACTGTAGAGCAGGTATTTATGACCTCTCTGTTGCAGTGCTGCAAAATATAAACTTCAGCTTGCAAAGTTACATTTTGTACAGAGCTATACCAACGCWTATAATATGGCATTTGGCTGTATTAAGATATTCATTCAAAACAGCCCACATTACTGAACAGACAAGATCTCTCCCTGAAATCTCTCTCCCAYAGCAATTTGTTCTTCTGTCATTCTTTTCACAAATTTTGCCAACATATTTATTCTTGATGGATATAAACTGCCTACATTAAATCCCTGAGATACCAGTGTCTCAYGAAGATTCAGTGAACAATTTAGTTCATAACTTAAAGATACTTAGTTTGAAATACGTAATATTGATCCCCTTTTTATTGTATACAGATTGTGTCTCTATACAAGGCATTTTTTAGAAATCCATTATTCAAACATATCTTTTTATCAACCTTTTTTCTTTTTTTCATAAATACCCTTACCCTTGTTTAGACTTGTTTTGTCTATATCTGCTTTTTTTTAAATCAGTTGCACTGATATATAAATAGACATTGCAGCCATATTTGAATCCACCTGACTATTCTTTTCATTATTTGTTTGTCTTTCTTCATTAGTCAATTTTTTTGTTCTAAGTACCAGACACCATCTTATTTGCTGATAAAAACTCCTTGGAAATAAAAACTGTTACCAGATAAGGTCGGTTTTTTCAGACATTTCTGAGATGAAATCATGAATGCTTATAAACAAACCATTGCCCTTTTCAAATTTTGAAAATCTGTTCTGGTGCCATCTTTTTTTTTTTTTTATAAAAAAGCTGTCATCAGAAAATTTTGTGAAATTCATCAGTTAGCTTCTGTCTTTGATCTTCCCATCTCTTCTGGTTAGGGTAATACAACGTCCTGTTGTCTATTTACGTGTCATCAAAATTACCAGTCGTTATATGTTCTTAGGAAAATGAGCAGACAGAATTGATGTTGTACTCTGTTCATCTGGTCAAAAACTTTTTCCCAGTCTTAATTTTGGTCACTTGAAGGTTTTTTTCCTTTCATCAATTTTAGTGTAAAATAGGCATGGGATGCTCATTGATTCAAACAAAAAAAAAATCCTAGATAATTGATGCATTGTAGGGTATTAATAACTTTAACTATATATCTATGCTTTAGTGAGCATCATCCTCACCCTGGCTTGTGTAATGGACCAGAAGTTTCACAGCACATTCATTTGCAAAGAACATTATGACAAATCACAAGATTATATTTTAATAACAGTACACATTCAATTGAATAAATAGTGTTTTTTTTCCTTTGATGGACTTTACATTTTCATATTAAATTAGGAATTCCACTAAAACCAGATGGAATCTGTTGGAAGAACATACATTTATTTGTCTATTTGTGTGGAGCAAAGGATAATATTTTGTATCAAGTACAACATGGGACTTAAGTGTCTCAATATAATAGCTCATCAAGGGTGGATTTTGAAAAGTTTTCCAAATGTGGACTTTTACTGCTCAGTTAAAAGAGAGGATATGTTTTAGGAAGCTGTTTTTTCAATTTTTTTCATGGGATTACATAGAGACAAAGTTGATGTAATAGTTGGCTACTGAATATTGTTGTCCATGTTGTCCGCCTATATATTTTGAATGTTTTTTGTCAGCCATTGCTTTGTCATTCATTCTTTTTTTAAAGATCTAATCATGCATCCAAAATTGTTTTTAATAGTRTTGATAAAAAATTTAAAAACTGTCTAATAAAACATCATTTCATACTCCAAGGAATATACATTCTTATTGTAGTATAATAATTAATGTAATATTGTATAATGCAATCTATCAAATGTTATTTATCATTTTCTCAGGAATATTAGACTTTGAAAACTTTGATTTAAAGAATAAATATTTGTGCTTTAAAACAGTGAAGTGCAAATCCCATCCTTTTTTCCAGTAAGACTAGACCTGAGTAAAACACAAAAGCAGTATACATGTTGCTTTTTATTAGGATGTGAAATAAGAATGGAAAGAGCAAGCTTTTGCCTTTGCTGTTGTATAACTTTATTACTGAAACACATCAGTTTATACTTATTCATACAGCTAGAAAAATTATTAAACAGTCTCTGCCATTTGAAAGTTGAAGGTGACTGATGCATGTGTCTGCTATGAAGGAAGAATAATAACAGTGGTACACAATCAACTTCAGAATTACCTGAACTGCACTCAGAAGATACTGAAGGGGAAAAAAAACAATCTCCCTCTTCAAAAAAACAAAAAACAACAACAACAACAAAAAACAGGTTGGGAGACCATATGATTGAGAGAGGTAGTAAATTGCATGGTTAATTATGTTAAGCATGCCAGATGTCACACTTTTACTACTAAAGAAAACCTCAGAAACTTCTACCTTGGCACATGTTCTGTCCTCAACCTTGCTGGTCATTACAGAATTGTTATCTTTTAGTAACAAAACTCAGACAAATATGGGTAACCAAATAAGAGTGCTGGCAAGTTGCCTTAGGATCTGAGACTGGCTTCACAAACCATCTATGCTACCCATGTTAGCTCAGACATGTAGCAGGTGTAGAGAAGACTATTCTGAACTGCAGTTTTCTGAATGGTTTTATCCCTAAGTAAAATAAGGATGAGGAAAATTTGCTTGATCAGACACAGTTCAGAAACAATGTAGAAATAARTAATGTGGAATCTTTAATTTCATCTGCATTTCTTTAGCTTTTTTCTACCTTTTACTTTCCAGCTTTTCTCTCTTCATAAACTGCTTTTCTCCTGATGTTGAAAATCATTTTCCTTTCCATTATTGTAAAGGAAAAGATTCACAGTATGTATTTAGAGCAAACTGTTCTTTAAAATATGTTTCAAATTAGCACACTATTTCATCCCTTTAGTCTACTGACAGTACTACATTTTTTGAGAAGAATGACTTACAGCTAGTACAGCTGTGTCTAAGGAATTTAAATTTTATTTAGGTTATAAAATTATGAAAAAGAGACCTCTACTGAGAAGTGTTCTGTCACTTACAGTATTACAGCAATATTTCACAGCCATTTACAGTTTTCTGTTTGAAAATAATTAAGTTTTAGTTGTTGTCTGAGGTTAATTTAGGTTCATAGTGACTTCAGGAGTWTTGTCACTGAATTCTGAGGGGTGAGGTTTTAACAATATTTACAGTTTTTTAAAGATGTAATTTTTCTTTTCTTGTTTTAATAACCAGTTATTTTGATTGAAATAGGTTTTTTTCAGATTTCTGGTGCATGACTTTTCATATACATTTGCTTTACACCTACACATGCTTGGAAAAAATAYAACAGACAACACACTTAGGAATATTTTTTTATGTGGTTGGATATAATACTCCAGATGTTGCACATTTTAAAATGGCTGAAAAGAAGTCATTAAGATGGATMAAATTCCAAAAACAAAAAATGGAAACAGAAATGGAAAATACTCACATTTTTTTCTGTTGCTTTTGTTCAGGTTGTATGTAGGCTTTCAGAATGATTTCATATATGCCAGAGAGAAAAATAAAACTTGGAGGATAAAAGTAAGTCTTTCCAAAACAACTTGAAAAGTGAAAAGGAAAGGTAAATAGGGAAYCAAACAAGGTAAATTAGAATCAAATAATGTTTTTGGGACTTATGAGAATCCAAAATGATGAGTTTTTTCAACCTTCAGAATCATTCAATGCTTAGCTGAATAGCCATACAGAATATCATGCTCAGCAGTGTAATGTCAGAACAAACTTAAGCCATTCATTCAAGAAATCACTCATTTTCATTAGAAAACCAATTTAGCTAAGAAAGCTTCTTGGATTCCTTGGATTTAAAAATGTACGGGGAGATACTGCTCCCTCTTCCCCCAGATAATTGAATCAAAAACGTTTATTCTTTTACATGCTTCCAGACCTTGGTGAAGGAAAATACAGAGGCCTAAGGGTCTTTGCATCTGAAAATTAATAACTAAGTAGTCAGTATGAAAATTTCTGCTCATTAATGAATATTTTGCACTTACATGCTTTTTTTTTTTTTTTTCCTGCCACTGATGCTATTTTTTCCAATCTGTAGTTGGTTTCTTCATTTCATTTTTATTACATACCATCTACTACCTTTCTAATTGCTGCTTTATTTTCTTTTCTACAAATCTTCCACTTTTCTCCCCCACTTTTTTCTCCTATATTGAAATTTCTTTGAAACATGGGGATTTTATTTTGGTTGGTTGGTTGGTTGGTTTTGCTTGATTTCCTTGTGTTTCTGGAAGTTTTGCATTTGCCTTGTTTATTTCAGGTCAGGTAAACTGGGCAGTTGCTTTCACACATGAACACGCTTTTTTGCTAAAAGATAATAAATATTAAACTATAACATTTTGGCTTTTAAATTTAGGTCTTATACCTGCATGTCTGTTTGATAAGCCTTGATTTTGATAAACAATTGGAATGAAAGTTCTGTTGCAATGGCTAGCAACAGGGTAGCCAAGAGCTATCTGTGACAGTGACCTGGACATGCTGCTGATACACGAATATGACTATTCCATTTTATCCCATAAGTAGTAGGCAGCCAAAGACCCAGTATGGCAGCCCTCTGCATGGCATGATGTCCCTCTGAATAAGGATGCCTCTCGAGGTTACTCCTTGAAGCTGAGAGGTTTRTTGCCGTGACAGGTTTTCAGTAAATAATAGTGTGATAAACTTTGAAATTTTATCTAAGTGATATAAAAGATTGATTGAGCATTTGTCAATAAACATTTCCCAGGTACAATATTGATGCTTTTGCACTTTATTTTTGTCTGAGAAATCTACCAAAATGATCCTCCCTGACTCCCACTTTTAGAGTGGAAYGGCACTGGAGGTGGTTCTGGATTAAACAGGGGGAAACACATCCTCACAGCAATGCAAAAAATGCATGTTGCAGAAATGGATTGAAAGTAAGAAATTTCCTTTTTTAAGAAATATTTTAATTAAATGTGTATTTGTAACTAGTTATTTTTGGATAATAAYTTTTGATTCTCATGTCCCATGCTGGTTACTTTTGTTTTGATCTTRGGAGGTTTTTGGTTTGTTTCAAAACCTGTTGAATCTTTTTTTCTTCTCTTCTATCTTGAATCYTCAATTTGTCATACCTCCATTTTCTGTTCTTTTGTTCCTTTTATATTACATTTATTTTATTGTTCTATTAAATTGTATTTCTGACTTAGARTMTCTCCCTGGTTTTGCTTTTAAACCAGTACATCTTTGCAGACAGAGAAATGAGACTGACTGGTCTGAAATTTCCAAATCTTCCATATATCCTTTTTATTTTTTTTTTCAAAGTGTAGCTTTTTCTTCCCCTTTTCTACATAAATTAAATGAGTTATGTTCTAACACCAGTCATTGGTTTATCTTGTGGGAATTTAGCTGTGAGACTGAATTTTCAATTCATGTTTTCTAAACATTATTCTRACTCTGTGCTTATTTGTCCTAGAATTTAAGGTCATGTAGATTTTTAGCAATTCAGAATGATTTATTGATCCCTCTGATACAAAAATATTTGCATCTTTACATTTTAAACTCTGCCATTTTTCCTTTGTTTGGACTACTGTGGAGTTTATCTCAATTTCTTTATGCTCTCTCATGCTTTTATTTTGATTTATTTTGCCTACCCATGTTCACAAATGATCACATTTTAGTATCCTTGAATCATGTTCTACTCATAGTTCATGTTAATTTGTCTTTGCTGCTTGACAAAGACAATGATACATGTTTTAGAGAATTGTATCTAAATACCAAAATGCACAAGAATGTGAACTTTTGAAAGAATATACTTCTGCATGCAGATGTTCTGATAATGCTTTGAAAGGAAAAGAAATTAAGATCTTATAAGATACATATAACAAGTTAAATATTAGAAAGTTAAAACTATTAGAATAAGACAATACACATCTCCCAGAACAATCTTTGTTTCCATTTGTAAGTGTAACTCTTTTCTGAGTGTCTGGAAACTAGAAATTTCCTATGGAAAGTAAAATTAAAGGAAATTACTGGTATATTCATGAATATGCAGGAATGGGCTGAATAATATACACTATACTTCAAATTAAAAGTATTTTCTTTTCCTTGTGCTTTTCTACATTTCCTTCTTTCACCATCTGTCTTCTTTTCCTGAATTTCTAGGTTCAAGTTGCACACTACTTGCTTCTGTTTTCTACTTTTACCTCCTTTTCTGTCTTTATCTAATTTCTGAAATGGGTTTTTTAAGACTCTTTATATCCCCAGCTGTCTGACTATTGTCTTCAGAGCTCTTGGCAACCACGTTAATGGTACTGATTCAGAAATGGTCAGAGGCTCTTTTCAGGCAACAGGAAAATAAAAAAAAAACCTCATATATATGGTTTTTACTAAATTTAAATAATATGTTTCTGTGTTTATCTGTCTTCAATAAGTTTATTTTCTTTGTTTTGATATATATTTATTCAAGGTATAAATTTATTCAAGATACGTATTTATTCAAGAACAATTTAGATAGCTTGTCAATCTGGAGAATAACATCTGAGTTTTCTYCTTGAAATTCCAGATGTGTGTCTTCCTCTTGAGAAAGTGGCACAAATATGAAATGAAAAATGCTAATTACTTCAAAATAACTGGAACGAGTGATTGTAACTAGGCATTTTCAAAGGCCTTGTTTCCTCAGAAGAAAATAAAAGAACATTCTGACAGTGATTGTTTTGAAATGACACAGGCTGCTTGTGAGCATGACTGATATGCCTTTAGTATTTAAATTATCTCATAATATTTTCATATCAAATGCAAACTTTTGTAACTGATAATAAGCAATCTGAAATTATTCAACTACTTTATAAATGCATTTACAAAAACAATTTAAAATTCTTTAAATTAAAATAAACCAGGAAAATGCGTTTAAAAGCTATTCAGTGATACATTACAATATTGATGGAGGCTGATCTTATTGATTTTGGAAATTGGTGATATAATGTAATTTTCTGGTTTTTTAATAGAAGTAGACAGAATGCAGAAGGATCCAGAAGGGCAGGAAGGTGAAATAGAAGGGGACCAGAATGGGAATTGATACACATTATTGCTGAAATACCAAATATCATACAGAAGATATGTAAACCTACATAGTACATAGCTTCTCCACAAAGATTCACTACTGAGACTCAAAGCTGAACATAAGCTTTGTTTCAACAGGCAACAATTTCTGGTATTTCACTTGGCTGACCTTAACCAGCTGTCAGACCCCCTATCCAATCACTCCCTCACTCCTCTCTGACCCCAATATCACAGGGGGACAAAATAGGATGGAAGAGTTTGTGGGTCACCTGCCATCAAAGGTGAAACAGACTCAAGTAGGGGTAGATTAATTTATTGCTGATTAAAAATAGAGTTGGAAGGTGAGAACCAAAGACAACTAAAACACCTTCACACACACACAGACACACACACACATGCAGTCCTTTTTCCCAGGTTCAGCTTCACTCCACTGTTCCTGAGCCCACTACCTTCTAACCTCCAAGTAGGACAGGGTAGGGGGAGTATGGGGTAGTGATTAGTCCACAACAGCTYCTTTCTGCCCATTCTTCCTTCTCTCACTTGTTTCCTGCTTTGACATCCCTCTCACTGGCTGCAGTCCTTCATAACTGCTCTAGCACAGGTCCTTTCTGTGGACTGCAGGAACTATTTTTTCCCCCCATGGTTCTTTGCATGGGTTGCAAAGGGACAGCCTGATTCACTGTGATCTTCATAGACTGCAGAGAAATCCCTGCTCCTGGAGTGCCTCCTCCCCCTCTTTCTTCCCTGACTTTGCTGTTGGAGAGTTGTTCTTCAATCTTTTTTCCCCTCACACCTCTTTCTCAGCTGCTGCACAGACTTGTGKTTTTTTTGATAGTAAGTGTTATTATTTCCTTTAGATGTCACTGCCTAAAGAAGAGTCCCACTGCTGGCCTTAAAAGTCACTGAGGTTTTAATTGTATTGAAGTCTGAAAACTTAGTTTCTTACTCAACCAAGCCCTGACTTKCAGTAACATCTTTCAAAAGGAGGCCTTCCTAGGTTTCCTTCCTTTTGTGAGTCATCCTACTCTAGCAGGAAATTATGGTAAGTTCCAAAATCCCCATTGTACGAGCAATCAAAAACAAARGTCTTGGGGATTATTTCTGAGTTCATATGTTCTGTATTTTTATAAAATTATGAAAATAAACACCACAATAGCAAGAAACAATTTGAAGTACATTACCAAAGGGCCCTGTTGTTACAATAGAGCCTATATTCTTTAATTTTTACATGTTTCAGTTCTTTTTTAGGRAAATATAGGACAACATGGCGGTTTCATTTTGTAAATCCATACAAATTTCAAAGAAAAAGAAAATATAAAAAAACAGTTTCAATTTGGATGACCAAAATAAAATAAACAAGACCATGAAGACCACTCATGTGAGAAATGGAAAAGTACAAATGAACTTTACTTACTAGACTGAGTAATTAAATCCTGACTATTTCTAAGATGGATTTAAATTATTTGTAGTGAACTCTAATTTTCTGCTGGTGTCACGTGAAAGGGGTGATTTTCTCAAACTCTTTTGGGTTTAATTAAGTCTGTCAGCACTTAGGGAAGCCGAGACCCTTGTGCCTGACCTATCATGTCCCATAATGGGGACCCTTCACTGAACCCCAACACTGATTGGAGGACTGTTTGACTGACTTCTTCAGGGTCACACACACAGAAATGCCCCCTCCATRGTCTCCACCTTTAACTGGTCTGTGGGTACCCCAGGAAAGATCCAGGGACAAATGCCAACAGGATCAGAGAGACTTGCCCCCAGGCCTCCACGGCAGAGTAAGTTACCTCCTTGGCAAAAATCAGTGCCATTGAAGGACTCACACTAACAGTTTATGTGCAGGAACSAAACGGACCTCTGTACTCCAAATCAATGTRATTTCGCAGAAGCCATTTATTGTTTACAGTAAGCGACAGTTATAGTTTTTTGCAAAGCATAGAAACACATACACACACTATTTGATTGGTTCCCCAACATGTCCATAAGACTGGCCAGCACCCGTAGGGCACCCAATTGGCCAGAGTTTGTTCCCACGTGGAACCCAGCTTCTATCTAAGGTTTACATTCTCGGTGAATAACTTTCTCAGGCCCTCAGTCCGTTTCTCAGGCTTCTCGGTCTTGTTTTCGTCCTGTTTTTCTCGCAGTGGCCTTGGTAGATTCCTGGGGGCCCAAATARCAAGTTGCAGGTGTTCAGATAATCATCACAGGGAGTTTGGATGGTGCAAGGAACGGCTTAACTCCTGCAAATACATTGCCACATTTATGGACTAGCATTCTTTACTAATATAATAGAAAATYGTGACAGTTTAAGGTTTAAGGATTGCTGGTGATAATATCTGGCTGCAAAAACTCATTTAAAACAATATACTAACCATGTTAGCTCTAATCCCTAATAAAAGCTGGTTTAAAACAATCATTCAGACATATACAGTACAGTACTTATCCAACAGGCCTCCCTATGGGGAAGAAGACAAGTTCAGCCTGTTGACTCATCCCAGAAGTTACAATAGAGTATTCCCTAACTTCTCCCCATTTTTAAGTCAAAAATAATTTTATGCTAGGTGGAGCTTGAGGGGCTCTTGTCATACATCATGTTCATTAGGTGGTGTCTTACCATGGAGATGGATAACATCAGTATTATATCTGGGATAACCTTGGGGTTATGCACCAAAGGTATATGTCTATGAGTTTGCCATGCTTGCTGATGGTACAGCAAAAGTCTTCCTTTTCCTCCCTTTGTTGACAACTGCTATGAGGTACCCCCTCATGCAAGGATTTAAACAGAGCCTGGCTGTGGACTTTCCACTCCACCYTCCATTTCATCCCCCTTATCTTGTGTTGTGTGTGGGAGATCAGGCATACTGACTGTACTTCATCCAGGGAGTAACAAACATATTTTCTTCTTACAATTTTTCATTCTGTTATAACACATACTTTCCACTCTGCTCCATCCTCCATTTGTTCCCCTTTAACATTGTATGCTGGCTACAGTGTTTGTGACTTTCTAATTTTTTTTTTATTTTACCTTCTGTTTTCCCCACAACTGGTTTATGCTATTGTTCAGATAAGTAAAGAACAGGATTTTCTTGTTTATCTGATTTCTAACCATGCTGTCTATGGAATGATATTTTATTATGCTTAAAGTTTAAATGAAGATATATATATATATATATCTACCAATACAGGTGCAAAAGTACCCAGACCTAAACCACTTAGCACAGTAGATCTAGGACAAAATCATAGCACCATGAATCCAAAAAAAAAACCCTATAGTCAATCTGCTTGCCCCTTGCTCCACTTCAGATACTAAATAAAATAATCAAAATTAAAATTAGAAAGAAAAAAAAAATGTGTTCAGCTTTAATAAAAGTGCTCAGAACACTTCTGTTCCATTCTCCCCTTCTAAATCTTTGAGTGAGAAATAACTTTCAATAATAAAGTAATACCATTGTAATTCTTTAATTGTGCTCTGTGCTGCTACAATATACAATATTCTTAGAGAATAATAAAAAATAAAAATGACAATTATTACTGCTTGCGAATATTAATAAATAGAATTTTTCTTGCCAGTGATGTTTTAACAGACTTTTGGTTAAGATATAGGATGGTTTCCATTTCATTTAGCCAACCTATATCATTAGGAAAAGATTTCTGCAATGATTAACATCATTGGGCGTAGCTAACCTTGGTTTATTACTGATTTGGTTTTTTTCTTTTTTATTTTTTTTTATTATCGGGAAAATGCTAGTTTTTCATGTCATTGCTGTATGGAACAAAGGGGGAGGGGAAGAAAAAGACTTTCCMTTGGCAATTTCTGTGAGCAACCTTCCCTTCAGCATACAAATAGACGAATCAATTACCTCAGAATCTATACGAAGATAATTTTGCCTTTGCAGATAATGAACTRTTTTTAGTGATGAAACTGAAAATTAATCCATTACTAATAATGAGGCTGAGAATGTAATAGATTTATACACCACCTCTTCCCTCAAAGATGCCACATAAATCATAGAGTAAAAAATAAACAGGGAAAGTCAAGGACATGGAAACCACAGAAAATATACCCTTATATAATGCAAATGTACAATGGATGGCTCTTGAAAATTTAAATTCATATTATTWGCCTGTATTTTGGAAAGAAAAAAAATGTTATGTGCTACAGGATTTAGCCTGTTTTGTAAATTGCAGTTGCTGAATTTAATATGTTAGTAATCCATTATATAAATTAGTAGTCCATATTCATGGACAGCTGTTACTAAAATTTCAGCATAGCATACGTTCTTTGGGAATAAATGATATGTTAAAAAGAAAGTATGCTTGGTATTCTTTGCAAAATAGGTTGAGAGAGCACATATGAGAGAGTTTATGGATAGTTTACTTTATCTGCAGTCCTACACCACTTGCTTAAGAACCAAAAATAATTCGTTTTCCTGACTTTATGATTTTCTATCATTAACCTTAAGGGCAGTCAGGTGATATAAAGATGATCAAAAGAATGAGAGCTAGGACTTACAGACTCATCTRTGTTGAGACTAGAGGCATCAGTTTCATGCCTGCATATTTAGCATTACCCGGAATCCTAAGGCTTGTAGTGAATTATTTCTTTTGAAACAGTATCCATTCTTTATTTTAAAACTTCAAGAAATGTACCAGYCTTCATTCCTCTTGATACTTTGAATTACTTTTTTGACCACAAAAATGAAAATTGGTCCTTTATGAAATTTTGCACTTGATTGGCTTTTTTTGGGTGTCAGGTAAGTCTATTAACTTTATAGTATTTTCTCTTGTGGTCATGTTAGCTATAGTTAGACATTTTAATTTTCTCACAGATAACGTTCATCTTACCACACTGGAGTCTTCATCATTTTTGCAGTACTTCTGAAGTCTTTTTTTCACTACAGTCTCTAGACTTTTAGTGGCTTCATAGTYTATGGACAGGCATAAATTCCTTGAATTATCAGTGCTTTTAGTTTTTAAAACAATCCTCTTAACCTGCTTGTCTCTGAGGAACTTTCTGTTCTGTGAAGAGACATAAGGAACATTTAGTACCAAGAGTGCCATTCTTTGTTTCTTCCCTCATGAGGAAGACATTAACTCAGTGTGTTTTAAAGTATTTTATGCCCTACTGTCTGTTTTCCCTATACAGAGCAAAGGACTGCACAGTGGAGACTGAGTATTAGTTTTTTGAGTTGGTTTTATTACAACTAAAGGATTTCTGCTTTAGTAGAGAAGAGAAACTAAAGATGTACTAGTAGCTTGAACCCTCTACRGCTTAGATAACATTTTGAGAAATCTTTAGTTTTGTTGATTTTGTTTTTTGGTTAATTAGGGTTTTGTTTGTTTTAGTTTAGTTTGTTTTTTAAAACCTGTTTCTTTTGTCTTTAGAAGAACTAATTATTTGCTAAGTTGAGATGTGATAATCAGTGCACTTCAGTGAATGTTGACAGGGTCTGAGAAATATCTCCAGTGCCTGGCAGGAATATTTTCTTGAAATACACAGCACAATTCATACAGCTTCTTCCCCCTTTCTCAAAAATTCCTAGGAGATGGGCTGGTTTGTTCTCTTCCTAGGGCACTGTCAACATCCTTGACTACTTTTTCTTTCTCTCTGTGCCCATTGAAGCCTTGGTATTTCAGTTGATTTACTTTTATTTTAGTATTGCTGGATGAGAGGCAATTTCTCATTTGTGAGTTATGTGATATCACACCATCATTTTATTAATATCTAAAATAGGGCCATAAATTTTACATCAGATATATGAAAAAGATACATCTGATCTTTTGTATGGATATTCCTGTTACACACTTTAATTAAGATCAGTGAGATTACTTCAAAGCCAAAGGATTAAGATTCTTTTTTATCTTTTTTTCAAACAACAGAAAAAATGCTGTGTTGCTGGGACTCATTTAATAAAGCTTGAAACTATCTAACCAGTGGAGACATTTGCTTTATTTAGTTGTTTTAGTTTTTTTACACTGGAGCCAAGACCACCCTCCTATACTAGAAAAGCAATTTTATTAAAAATTTTTATATGTTTTGCTCATAGACTCTATCCTCTCTTTGTTTTATTACAGCGTTTCAACAGCCTATTTAAACCTGACAGTTTTCCAGCTTACTTTAGTTTCCCTAACTGGAATATCAATTATATTCCCAAATTAAAATGTATTTTACCTCAGTATATAGTATATGAATTTCTTTTAAAGCTAAAAAAGGGAGTTGATTTTTGTTTGTTAATGTTTATTTCCAGGTTCTGAAAAGATATGTGTGTTTTTTTCTAGAAAAATATCTATGGAAATAAATGGATTTACAGCATTTTATCTGCATTCCTTCATATTTCCTCCCTTCTTAATTTGTCAACTTTGTAATTAGATCAGATCTAAGAGTAACACTTTGATTCTGTAACAAATTAAAGACCACCTAACGACTTGTTGCAGTGCAAGTGTACTTCTTCTAAGAAACATTTATGTTAATTTTGTCCCAGATAAGATTTTTCTGCCATTCAGAAAAGTTCTGCCATTCAGCATAAGGTTCAATTGGTTCTTTTGGAGATATCCTAACTAAGCGAATTTTCCCAATACATGACTGCTAAATAAAACATAAAAAATAGAAGGCAAAATACATGAAAGTCAAAGTAATTTTTTTATATGCATTTGTTTGAATTCTATCATTGCTATACATGCTTTTAGGACACCAGAGGTTCTATGCCATTCCTCTTAAAAGCTGTAAAATGGAAAGTGTTTCATTTCATTTCCTTGTAGCCAGCTTGACAGAACACTTCCAAGAAGTGTCCAAAGTAAGTGTTTATCTTGAGAGGATAAATTAATTCATTTTTCACCTCTACATACAGTRGACTCAAATAGCTTTCAAGAAAAATGCATTTTAGGAAACATTAGATTATTTTTCTATCTATGTAGTGGAAACATTTTCAGTGTACTAAACACTTCATAGAGGTTGTAAAACTTTTTGTTTGAGTCTCCTGTTTTGAAATTGCTTGATTCTTTTTAATGAGCAATACATGTTTTTTTTTTCCCTTGGTCAGTGCTGTGCATGCAATTTCTTATCTTCCAGGAGCCACAAGACTGAAGATAGTTGGCACATATACTTAAAAAGTACTATAGTTAGAAAGCAAATGCATAAAACTGTGCCTGCTCTTTCACATGTTGTTCTCTCTGATGAATTATTCATTCAAAAAGTGGAGAAAACAATACTAGAGTAGTGTTGGAGACAGTAATGCTAACCTTTCCAAGAGGGTTGCAGTTCTTATAAACGCACATTGACCTAGATTGGTTTTTTATGTTGTTAACCCTACTCTATGGCAGGGTTGGCTTAGAAGAGACAATTTGGAAATTAGTAGCTATCCATTTCAGTCAGGCCTTGTGTCAGATATGGAAGCTCACAAACAAAACAGATTTCATCCYGAGAAGATGCAAGTGAGCCTGAAATCACCATGCTGGATCTCTGATATATTGGAAAAGCTTACTTTTACTTTGAAAGTAAGAAAGTACTTACAATAATAGTTGGGATGTTTAGCTCTTCAGCACATTAAGCAAAAACAGGAGCAGAATCTTCTGCTTAGCAGTCAATAAATTCCAAACACAGTACTGCAGCCTCTTTGGTACTGGCAGTTAATGGGCAGAGAGTCTGCAGATGTTGTGAGTTGTGAGTTCTAAGTGATGAATAAAGTTCTTTAACAGAGTTATTTCTCTGCTAAGCAATACTGATTTATTTTTACAAGATTTATAGTTATTTTCTTCCTCTTACTTGAATTGTGGGTTCCAGAACCCACAGTTCAGATCCAAGGTGGGTCTTCTGATGAAGTCTCAGATATATTTTTGTAAATGCTGAATGAGACTTCATGTTTTAACTTCAGCTAAATGCTATGTAAAAATGCCTTTTTATGGTATCTCTTAGATTTGAAATTGATTGAGTTGATTTTTTTTGTTTGAGGGAAATACTGCTTTACAGAGACATTTCAGAAGAAAAAAAATGGAATAAAGAATTGTGACAGAGAGATAATYATGGCAGTTGAAAATTTGCATTAATACAAAGTTCTTTATTTTTACACTTTTGCTCTTATAGAGTTGAAAGTCATGTGAGTACASCATGCATCCAATATTTTGAATAAATTTATTTTATGGATTCATTATACTCTATTCAAAATAATGACCAAAAGGTCATATGATTGACATTGGTATTATTTTGCTATTTTGCTCAGAGATCTTTTTTTTTTAAGGTCCACATTGTAGCATTAATTAACTGGACAGACAAAAATGGCAGAATTWGCCCTTATGTTCCAACTAAAGACTGAAATACAGTACCATGTAACCAGAAAGTAACTGGTTACTGTGAATCAACTGATCTACAGGAATTTTGTCCCACTCTGTTTTCTCAGGACAACTATGGAGTGACAGGGTATAGGAGATGTTTCTACCCTGGTAGCAGAGGGGTTTTTAAATTGCTGCACATCAGATGAAATACTACATCATGGTAGTTCACTGAAGTTTCTTATATTTGAGCACTTGAAAGTTGTTTGGTACAGAAAAGGACTCATTTTGGTGCTTGACTTGAGAACCTCTGATAATTTTTTTTAATTTGACATATTTTTGCTGTTTTATTTTTACTGTTTTAGTAAACATATCGCTGCAAGATATTTTTATCATGAAATATTTATTTGCAGATCTGTTCATTAATTTTTGTTCCCTGTGTTTATAAAGTCATACATCACCTCACTATTTGAAACATTTTCTGCTCCCTGCTTAGTTGCACAAATGCTTCCATTATTGATTTCAATCAGCGCTTCCAAATGTTTATCAAGAAAACTTAGTTTAACTGTAGTTTAATTTTTCATCTAGATCCTAAATYCTGGTGAGGTACTTTATCAGATCTGTAAAGTATTATCAGAAAAGGTGATGAAATAGCACCAGTATTTGTCCTATTTTATTTAATAATTTGCAAAGGAAGATGTACACAAGATGTCACAGGGAAAAGTTGGTGTGAAAGAGCTTGGTGACAAATGTCCAGCTCTAACAGACTGGTTTAGTCTGTTCTGGACTGGAAGGAAAAAGAAACAATAGACAAACCTTGCTACATAACTGCTGCTGKCTTCACACCCTCACAATAGACTTAAGGTGGAAAACAAGAGGTTAATACCCACCCCCTCCCCAATTTGTTACAAATATGGAGAAAATCAAGGAGTCTGGRCTAGGGCTATGTGATTACAGAGTCCCTAAGTGTTGTAAAAAAGTGGTAGTGGGAGGTGTRTAGGTGCCAGAGATGAGACA
>CADDXX010000268.1:411402-452487 GCA_902810485.1 Alauda arvensis | reverse complement strand
TTATTCTGCATGAAGAGCAGAATGGACTCTGAAATGTCCAAAAATCCTGAATTCAATGTAGCAAGATTAGTATAAGGGTGAAAAAGGAAAGCATATGGTGTTCTATAATCCTTTCTAGCTGCCTGCTGTAATTTTTTGTACCTTTCTATTTTCATGGTACTCTTATACCACAGTAGCATACAAACACCTAACAATCAATGGTGAGGGAATTTTTCTTAAATTAAATCATACACATTAGATTATTTTAAGGCAGTTATTTTGTTGCAATTTATTTTTATGGCTTTTATGACTCCTTACAATGCTCCAGTACTTCAGCTCAGATGACAGATACTTTCTGCAATGG
Source organism: Alauda arvensis (assembly GCA_902810485.1). Taxonomy (NCBI): domain Eukaryota; kingdom Metazoa; phylum Chordata; class Aves; order Passeriformes; family Alaudidae; genus Alauda; species Alauda arvensis. The sequence continues at coordinate 452,144 of CADDXX010000268.1, read as the reverse complement.
ATATTTTATTTTGAGGAAATGTGTTTTACAGAAAGTTTTTTGAGTCTGTGATGTGAATAAAAAGTTAATATGATTATCTTTGTCCTTGGGACCTGGTCTCTGTTTTTCATGTTTTCCTGCATATATACGTTGAGGTTTTATACTTAGATTTAAAATTTACATGTTTTTATAGTCCTCATTTCAATGATGATATAGTCAATCTTCTAGTTCAGAACCCTGTATCATGTGGAGTAACTGGAAAAAAGGGTCTTCAGGTTCCTGTGTAGGCTGCACACATCCAGCATCATTGCACCTGGGGCTCCCCATGGTTGTGAGCTGCCTGCTGCCTGCCAAAGCCACAGCCAGGTCATCTGGCATCTCTGAGCAGGCCTGTGTGAGAGAGAAACATTTGGGAGGGTGGGAGAAGATGGGAAAGGGCCAGAGGGACATAACTGTGGACACAGTCTGGTGACAYGCTCTGGGAATACAAGTGCTGCTCTGAGGGGTCAGAGACCAGGGACAGCACTGTTTGGGGCAKGGGCACCCTGGAAAAGCTGCAACTGAGGGCTACCCCTGCTGGAACACAGGGAAAGGAGTGGGCAACATGCAGAAGCCATTACGCTTTGGCCCTCAGGCTCTTCACCACCCAACACCTCAATGAAGGATCTGGCAGGAGCTGAACGTGATATACAGCAAAACTGAAGGGCTGCTGAGACTCAGAAGGGGAGAACAGACGTGCTTGCCTGAAGCTGAACCTGGATAAGGGGTAGGAAAACTGTTTCTTTAACTATTTGTCCAACTGTTTCAGTTTTTTCCTTAATGTCTGAGTCAATTATCAGAATTTTGTGTTAACCAGCAGTGTTAACCACATGTCAAGACCTTAAATCTGCAGCAATCTGCATGTTGCATATCTCTTTGTTTAATGTCTGCTCTTAGATGCCATTCAGTAAAATGGTGAACATTTGCTTCAGACAAAGTAAATTCACAAATGTTCAGTAAGAAATAAAGCTTGCTGAAGATATGAACATTTCTGTTGTGCTACATAAAACAAACAATGGCAGAGAATAAGCAGCAAGCAAATCCAAGGCAGATAATGGTTTTTTTTCAATTATTCTTTTATGATAATAAAAGGATGGACAGGTTTGTAAAAAATATTTAATGGCAGTTGATCTTTTAGATGTATGTACTCTGGACTACCTTTTCTGTTGAAAGAATGAAAATATTTGTATTCATAGATTCACACTGAATTTCTGTGTAAGTTGATATTTGTGACTCTTCTCCCATAAAAGCAAGCATTGTAATCTTTCCTGAGGACAGTATTTTCATTATTAAAACTTATGTTTATATTGTTAGTAATCCTGACACTGTTTTGAGTATGCATGCATACTCTGGTGCTTTCCAAGTGGAGCTCTCAGCTGGCCCTCCAGCCTCTCAGAATAGCTCTTACATTTTAGTTGGTGGAGGGAGTGAGTTAAACATGATAATTTCACTTCAGAATCAAGCCTGTAGGAATATATTCAATTTTCAGACCAAGACAAAATCTTTWTCTTGCTGATGTTCTGCTTTGTTAAGGGGGCCTGCAGCAATGTCAAATTTGATAGTGTTCCACTCTCCAAAGCATGGCAAAGTGATTGGTATATGAAAAGACAAGGAAGCACTCTGAATGAGCTGTGGAGACAAAGAATAGTGGAACTAGCTTTGTTTTAATATAGCCAGGTTCTGATGTGGATTGTGACTCAAAAGTGGGCTGCAGTGTCAGTGTTTCAGGGATTATTTTGTTTCGTTGTTCTAAGACCATTAGTAATAAACAGCTTGGTAACTCTAAAGTGTAGGTAATTTTTTTTGGTTTTTTTAATCATTTTTAACCTATAATGAAACAGCATTTTTCATGTAACGAATAGGCATTTGGTGATAATTACAATTTTTTTCATATCTTTAGAAAATAGACCACTTTATAACTGAAAATATAATCCTATATTTGTGACACACCATTTTTTGTATATGTAGAAWATCAGTGCCATTTTGCCAGAAGTAGAAAAGAAAATCAACAATTATCATCAGAACTTTTTAGTACACCTCAAGAGGCCTTAAACAGCAAAGGTCTGCTATTTGCTGACATATGAAAATGCAGTGGTTGCAACTATCTTTTTTTCTGAATCCTGCATATTATTTCTTCATTGGCCATGTGCAATTTCAAAACAACCACCTACATTCTTTTCTGTTTTCTTAGTCTAATAAAATGCTAATTAGCTATTTTTCTTTCAGTTGTATAAACTATTTCCTGATAATAGTGATGCCACTGCTTACTGGCTTAATGTAAATGAATCTGAGTTCATGTGAAATAACATATATACTTTTACTTTTCCTTTCTTTTTTTCCTAAGATTTGGTTAAATATAAGAATCTCTTTCATATGTGTAGGAGTAAGTTTAGGAGGGACTGGTTCTCTGTGTGGTTTCTGGAGTGACAATTTACAGGGTCAAAGATTTTGTGCTATTGTAAATTTGGTTTGAGAAGTATCAAAGGGGTTAACTATWGGAGTTATAGGAGAAACTTCAGAGTGAAATTCATGTGCAGAAGAGAACAGAAATGAGGAGTCCCTTGACACTTAGAGAAGAAAAAAAAATTATAAAAACTAGAGCAATGTCCTCATGCAGTATTTCAAAACAGAACTAAAGAATGAATTCTATTTGCTTTCAGCAGTCTTAGTGCTAAAATGTATTCCTAAATTTCCTACTGACCTTATGAAATTAGAACACARAAGTTTACAACTTGGCTGTTTTCTGAAATGTGCTTGGTTTACACCTTCACACAAGTTAACTTTGCACTTCTATCATGTTATGTCCTGAACCTGTTTAGGTGGGAGGTCATTTTTATATAACAAACAATTTCTCAACTAGTGAACATGCACAGTACRCATATCATACCGAGCCCAGTCCTAAAGTGCAATTTTGGGTCAGTAGGAAAAGGATTTTCTTTGACAGCAAAGGTTCCTTRATGTCTTTTTAAGAAATGAGTTCTGTGAGGGGTTTTTTCTCAATTATTTTTCATACTACCTTGTTACAGACCCTCAGCTACATAGATGTATTGGAGAGTATGGCAATCTCCAGCAGACACTCAGYAAAGCTTGTAGGCTGCAACTTAGTTTCCAGTCACTTCATGGATGTACATGCYAGGGTAATGAGATCAAATAATGAGCTATTCATCATCTGAGACCTTTGGGTCTGTTCTTTTAATGAAGGGTTTGGAAGCGAATAACCTTTTCATTTTTCACTTCATGGAGTTTTTCTCCTAAGCAAAGAGAAAAAATTCTTGCCTCTCTTGTTTTACATCTATTGGCATACTGTGAGAGAAATTCCTGGAAGCAGTGTTGGCAGGCAGGTTATTGATAAGTTTKCACAAGAAGTTTTGCAGCACTGATAGACTAGTTTGTTTACATATGTTTAGCCACTGGATTGATTCCCATGGATCACATAATTAGAGGATATTTCTGTACAGAAATTGAGTCATAAATGTTTTGTTTTGTGTATAGACTACAATAGACTTTGCCTTTCTAGTGGTGAAATGTTCTCAGAGCTCAACTTCCTGGATTCGATGCAAGTTACAGGTTTTACATATGAATGGAAAGCACAGTGAGGTATTTAGGAAGTTCAGGAGTGTACTAATGTAGCTGTATATCCATTGACATACAAAAGGAAACATGATTAATTCAGTTTGAACACTGATTTTGTGGAAAACTTGTGGAAAAGGCATTTATATACAGTGATAATCCTTTCTAAATGGATTTCTAATTTTACCTGTTTTATGGCAACAGTGTATATTGAAGGAATGTTGCACCTAAGACTTGACTTTCTAGTCTTTTCATTATGAAGTTTGTCAAACAAAAACCCTAAGTAGGTGGAATAGCAATATAACAGATAATAGCCTGGCATTGAATCCTAGGCCATCTTCTGTGCCAGTTGTGTACAGGCTAATTTCAAATAAATCAGCAAGGASTGATCATTAGAAGGTGGAATTAGGAACAGTCATAACAGAGGCCACAAAGTTTACTCCCTTGCTATAAAGGATGAAGAAGAATATGTGTGGAAAATATACTTTCCCTGAGGCTGTCAGGAAACATCTACACAAGTCTACTGTTTGGTACTTGCATTGATTTGAAACCTGTAACCCTTCAGAGAGCTTTTCCTTGAAAAATCCCAGGATCCCATATATAACATATTATATATGTTATAATAAATGTCATCTTGATCTAGTATGTCAGTGGTTAAGTTTTGCCAGTAAGTGTAAGATCTAGCTTAAATACTTCCTTTACACTGAGTCTTTCAACCTGTACATTAACTGCACAAGATATTGTCTTGGTCTTGCCTGCTAGATGCCTGATTCCTCTTGTTGAAGCTGTGCTTTTATAGGAAAGATCATTGAGTCAGAGGGAAGATGCCTGTACTGGAGTGATCAARATGTGTAGGGGTTTCTGAGAGTTAYTTCAGGGGCTSACTGTTAATTTGAAGTTAAGCAGTCATTGATAAAATGAAAAGCTCAGCTTTATACATCCATTTCCAGTGCTTGGCTATTTGATTGGAAGAGTCTGTGAATCCTTTTACTCAAACTGCCAGGTGCTTGTAGAAAAATAGAGATGTTTGTACACACTACATATGGATAAGCCTCAGGACCATGATAAACAGAGATAGAATAGTTTATACAATGTATATGTTACATGAAGGTTCCAGTAAGCCAGTCTCTAGTTGAAAGTGTATTTTTCAAGACAATTTCAACAGAGATTAAGATGCAATACAACTGAAAGAGAATTGTTCAGAATAAGAAATTTCTCTTTGTGGATCCACTTTGTGAAGTTTTATGACATTGTCCTCTTYTGAAAATGTTCATGGGGCTTTATTTTGCTCCCTGCAGCAGTATGAAATAGAGTACTTTTTTTTCAGTGTAAGGAAAATGTTCTTTTTTTACGTTGATTTAATGGTAAAAAGGCAACTCTGAGAACGGCAGTTTAAATCTCAAGAGTCRCAGATTAATCAGTGCATATTGCAAGTACAGATGTCTGTGTGTTAAAAAATACTAACTGTAGTACAAAGACATGAAACTTCATTATTGACAGACTGAAAATCTTTTTCTCCTAAATTGTCCCCAAATACCACTGAAGTGTCACAGCATTGAATGTATCCACCTGCCTCTAGGCCCTACCAGGGCCTTTACAATCAGTGCTCTTTATACACTGTTGGAATTTCTTATTCTGAACTCCTTRGTAAACGCTTCAATACCTATCATACATTAATCTGTTATGATGTCKTGGTGTTGAAGTTTTCACTATGTTTTTCTGTACTTTATTTCTCATTCCAGAAGCTAAAGAGAATTTAGACTTTRTACAGAGTTGACCTTTACCTTAATGATAGGTGCTTTGCTATCTCCTATTAAACATTAAGTATTCACACATCTTGGGTAGGTGAGATGACTTCCATATCCTCAGAAGTGATTATTACGGATTATTTTGATAAAAACATTTATTTTAAAGAGTAACAACTGTATTCGTCATTGCCTAGTATCTTTAAAATTACTTGAACRTGTACATAATGAGTGTAATGTAGGGGGAAAATTATTCTACTTTTATTTGCTAGAGCGATTTATTAATTTCTCCAAGGTTTATATGACTGTAACACTGAAGATAAAATCAAACAAGCCTTGTGTTTATCTATTGTTGAATAGGCTCTGAGGATTCATTCACAGTGGCAGTAAACTTASAAGAAAAAACTATGGTAAAAGATAAGTCAATCTCAAATTTATTTTGTGTTATAAAGCAGACTGATTTTTGAGAGTAAATATTTTCTTACAATAAGGGTTGCATTACACCATGATAATAAAAAAATGTGATTCTACACAGAGTAGAAAGTTATACCACATTTCTGATTAATGTCAAATTGAGATTTGTTAATTGCTTTGTATAAGGCCTATTATTTTAATGCAGATGAATAATATGAAAAATAATAAAACAGTTTGAGGCAAAAAAATGTCACAATGTGTGCATCCCACCCACTGGGAAACAACATTTGTGTATGTATGTCAAGACACAAAGTGAGTCTTCCCCAAGTTTTGAAGTTATATTGCTGTTGTTGCTTTTGTTCTTTTGTGGGTTTGGTTTTTGGTGGTGGTGATGGTGGGTTGGGTTTTGGTTTTGGCTTTTTTGGAGTGAGAAGAGCGGGAAGATGGGGACAACTCAAGTACCTAATGGAAATTCTCTTAGAATTTAGAAAGTGGTGGTAGAAAGAATTTTGAATTCCACTAGTTCATCTTGTCAATCAGGGTCTCAGTAGTAGCAGTAAATCCAAACATTTTACTCTCCTACATGGTTTTACCTATATTTGTTTACTAAATCTAAGCAAAGCAATCTTTTTTTCATAACAACCATCTACACAGCATACTGCTGATGTGTTACAGAGTAGATACACCACCTCCAGTTACAGTGCAGTTAKTACTTCTTAGTAGCTAAAAATTAATAATGGTCTTAATTTTTTGTTTTGCTTGGTTCTTGGGGTGGTTTTTTTGTTTGTTTGTTTGTTTGTCTTTTACTAAGGGAAGATGTAGAGAATGGAGAAAGTTCTTGGAGCAATTTTGGGGACTTTATCTGAAAATACCAATAGAAGATGATCAAGAAAAATGAATATAAAGAAGTGTGAGAGGCTTTTCTTTTGAAAATTAATTTGAAGTTATCGTGGATGAATTGTCATGGGAAAGAAAAGCAGAAATCTGGAAAGATGAGCAGAAAAATCAGTCTAATAGAACTTGCTATTTTCTCACATAATCTTGCTTCATTTGTTAGGAATATTTGACCACAAAATGCTCTGAGTGGAGCAGTTTATTTTTTCTTCTATTCCACTAGGCATAATAAAATATAGTCCTCCCTTTTGATTAATTTATGACATTCTAATGCAAAAGCAAAACACACTGTATAAAATCAAAAGTATATAAATTCATTCTACTACATCTGATTGAGGTATTTATCCTAGGAGACATGCAGAGGAGCAGGCCAGTGTTGCTCTCTAATAAATGATTATTAAGAAAATGGTACAGTAGTCACTTTTCAATCTTCAAAGAGTTTTGTCTCATCAAGAACATGGTGAATTGGCTGATTTGTTTACTTGGTTCAGTTTCTCTGCCTAGCATGAATACAAAGCTGCTTGGAGTGTTTTGAAAAACACTTCAGCATAATTACTATGCACATCATTGATCTGCTAGCCTCCTGGAGTTTCTTGTATTTCACTGGCTTTCCTGCATGTAATACTTAAATGACAGACATGTTTTTGACACTGAAAGTTTGRGTTTTATCTTGAAATACATTATTAATAAAAAGAATGAAATTATTGATGTCACCCAATAGGTGTCTGTATTGTTGGTTTTCTTAARCAACTAAAACCTTCCCTGAACATACAAATAAAAAAAAATCTTGAATTTGTTCTATATTATACTAAATTTTCCCTTTTTTTTTTTTTTTGTTGGCAGGCAGAGATTTTTACCACCATGTTAATTGTACCTCCTTCTGGTAAATTTGTAAGTTTATGTCTCTTATCTGTAGTGAATCTAGAAATAAGCTCAGATCAGTTACTTTCTATTGAAATTACTYAAAGGACTGGTTGTTAAAACACTGCTGTGCACTAAGTAGGAAAATACGTAAAAGTTTTTATAGCCTAGGCAAAGTTTTTTATAAACAAGTGGTCTAGTGACCTTCAGGAKTTTCTGAAAGAGAAGAAAAGAKATGCTTACAGAACAGGAGTGAATAAGGCCAGCTTCTTATGGGCCATGTCTCCTGATATAAATTCCTCAGAGTTTAGCTGCTTCAGAAATACACAAATCTTGGCTGTGAATAAGAGTCTAGGTTCTGATCTGGATTTGTGAGGCCTGTAGTTCACRTTTGCCTGTCTTCCCCATTTTTATTCTATGTGTGCATAAACCTTCTCAAGAACTGTCTTGGAATTTTGGAGAGAGAGGCAGAGTGTTTTTTTATTTGTATTAGGAGGAAATTCTCCAGGAATGAGCATCAAGGAAAGGGAGACCAATCTGCTTCAAAAGGATGGAGTGGGTTAGTCTGGCATAAGGCTTACAAGTAGTATCTTTTAGTAAATTGCATTATTGTTTATGTATTTTTATAAATTAGGCATGAAAATAAGGACATTTTTACTTCCCTTCAATGTGGTGTCAATATTTAAGACCAAGGCTAAATGGACTCAGTCACCAAAACACTAATTACAGAAGTCTGCAGTTTTAAGAATTGACTTCCTRTAAGCACAAGTCACAGAAACACAAAATCACASAATCATCAAGCTTGGAAGAGACCTTCAAGATCACCTAGTGCAACTGTCATCCTAGCATACTTACCTCTCAACCATATCCCCATGGTACACATCCAGATGCCTCCTGCACACTTCCAGAAGACAYTGTTCAGGAAGATCAACATTGCTCAGGAAGAAAATTCAGTGAATRGACACAAGGTTTGGAGCCATGCAGGCCACCAGGATCTGTGGAGTGCCTAGGATGTCTCCTGTTTCTTTCTCCACTCTGAATCCTGTTGGTTATAGGATTGGATAGAGAATACCTAATTCTAGATTGACCTATTCAAATAAATGTCTCCCAACAGCTGGTTCTTGCTGTTGCTGGAGATAAATTTCTGTCCCACTCAAAGGTTCTCATTAACATTACAATCTTGGGCAGTGATTGATTGGCAGCTTCTTTCTGCTCAAAGAACAGATTTATTCTTATAATTAAGCTACTACTTTGTCCTACATGGCTGATTAATATCCTAATGCTACTTTCAGCCTGGCCCAACATCTACCAACTGTGACAAGAAATTAATACTATCTGAGCCAATTGAAAAACAAGCTTAAAAGTCATCCATAATAGCTGCTACTCAATATATTCCAATATTTGACTCAGTATGGCTGATACCATAATTTAGACTTTAAATACTCACTCAAAATACTTTTTCTTTGACTGAGTGGTGACATAGTTGCTGTAATATTTGGAAGGTGGTTCTGTGTCTCAACAGCGTTTTCATTAGTCCTTTCTTTTTCAGAACTTCTYAACTCCTACTTGCAGTACTCTCACCTCTTGATATACACAAGGTGAAGCAAACCACAAGTGGTTGATGTCTTAAAATATGGATTTTAATTAAGTTGCAAATTAAGGACTGCTAGCACAGCCCACTGCGTTCCAGAAAATCTGCAAGGGCCTCACTTGGGACTACTGTTTTTCAGGGTCACAAGATGATTTGCTTTAGACATTTGAAGTTTCCATCCTGGCCATGATACATGTTATTAACTACTAAAGTGTACTCTTTACCCAAAAAGTCCACTGAAAATGGTGATGTTTCATTCAAGCTATGATTGAAGATTAACAAGGATAAGTGCTTATCCTTTGCTCCCCAGCTTGGYTGGGCAGGTGATACTCCTTTTCCAGTCGAAGTCATTCTTATCTTTACCATGCAAGAACTCCTGGTATAGTCAGGGAATGCTTCACCACGCAACTGGTATGGTAAAGAGCTGCTTCACTGCTCAGCTGGCCCAATTAAGTCTTATCAGGAGCTCCTGAGATCATAGAGAAGGCTTGAGGAGGATGGGGGAAAATGTACACCACAGCCAGGAGCTGCCAATTGCTGCTTGGGGATGGYCTGGGCATTGGTGGATGGTAAGCAATTGTATTGTGCATCACCTGGTTTAATTCTTCTCTGTGTCTGTCTGTCTCTCCTGTTCATCACAATTGTTTTTATTATTGGTATTTGTATTCTAGTATTTTTAGGGTTTTTTTTTGTTTTGTTGTTGTTGTTTGTTTGTTTCAATTATTAAGCTGTTCTTATGTCAACCCTGGAATTTAACTTTTTCTGATCCTTCTCCTCATCCCATCCTCAGGGGAGAGGGGCATGGTGAGTGAGTGAATGGCTGCAAGGCAGTACTTACTTGCCAGCTGGGACTAAGCCATKACATGATTTTCAGTATAATGTTTCTTTACTGTGATCAGAAAATACTGATGAACAGATTGAAAGTCAAACCTAAAGTTAGAGAAGAATTCTCATGGATGTACTATACTTTGACTGAGTGTTTTCTCCTATTTTGCAAACTGTTGACCTTCAGTACAACACCTTTCTGGAGCAAAGTTTCATACCATCAATGGATCCAAAGGTTTGTTTCAGTGCAGTTAAATCTATCATCTAAACTTGAATGGTTATCAAACTAATTGCTACCTGCACTATACTGAATTTCAGAAAAATTAGGTTCTTAGAAGATCTTCTTTCAAAGAAATTTTGTTAAACAGTTTTGTTATTTTCATATGTGCTATGTGACAAGTAGCATGCAGAGCAAGTTATACTTTTTCTTCTCCCTTGAAAGAAGAAACCACACATGACAATGGGACAATTTGAACCAGTCTGGAGATAAGCCTGCAGCGACAGGTCAAGTAGTAAAATATAAAGATGCCTGTACTTACTGACAAGTATTTAAACATGTCAAGAATAATAAATTTTTTAGCGGAGAGGGGAAAAAAAAGGCTTTGATAAAAGAAGAACTAAGAGAGAAGCATGGGAAAAATCTACTTGAAAGAAGAGCAAGAATAAAAGAAAACAAGGTAGTAACAAAAAGAGGATTTGAAGGAGAGAACAGTGGTAAAAYATACTGAAGAACCCATTGAACTCTAGGAAATCTTAGCTGAGGAAGAAAGGGTGACTACTAATGGATAAAATACACRAGCATTACTCTCAAGAAAGAAACTAGAGACAGTATGATGAACAAAAAAGTGTAAAAAGCAGGTGTTAGACTACCTGCTAGATTCTGCAGAGTTCCAATCTTCTACTCCTCTGCAATGAAAGAACACTAGTATTCTTTAACAGGTCACTTACACCTGTTATATAAAAACACATGGAAATTATTAATCAAGACACGTGTACAGATGTTATTTCAAGAGTAAATCACTATTATATATATGCATTAAAATGGTTTAAATGTGTTTTCATTTCTGGTATTATACAAGTAATTGTACTCCTTTTGTATGTCACATAGCTTTCAAGTTCAGAAGAATTTTCTGAGATTTTCCTCAATTTGCTTGGTTTTGTTTGGTTGGCTTTGTTTGCTTCTTAGAATTTTAGTCGTAGCAGGTTTACAGGAGTCTCTTGTAGGAAGATCATGAACATCTTGTTTATGTAATGTGTTTAGAAGTTTAGGTAGCCTGAAAGATAAAAGGTTTTGTTTTTATTAGTACATTTTATTTTCATGAAATTTGGTAACAAATATTTTTTATGCTGTCAGACTTTGAAGAGAAATGACACTTTAATTCCTCACTTATTGTTACAGTGAAAGATATTCTTCCTTATCATATAAGAAAGTCCTAGGGACAACAATATTGTTTGAGACTCATCTGTAAAAGTTAAGACTTTAACAGCAGTCACATTCTCCATGAGAGGAATCAATAATTAGGACAGAGAAAGAGTGAGCTCACAAAAAGTTTTTAACATTTTTCTTCTATTTATTACTAAATAGGTTGGCAATGCCTTCAAGGAGTCATAACACCCCTAAAAGAATTAATTTGACTAGAAGTGCTGGGRAGCTTTTTATTTGAATATGACTGAGAAAGTTTTATAAATTCCATGAAGAATGAAGTGAAAAAAAGAGAAGAAGAAAATATTTAGTGAAAAATGAAAGAAATTAAAAGTGAGGATTAAAAGTGAGAAAACAGTAAGAAACTATAAAAGGAAAACAAAAAAAAAATATTGTATTAGGAAGTGTGTATTTTCAAGATTTCAAGGCATTTCTGGGCTTTGTGGATATTTTTTCCCCTACCTCTAGTGATTTCTTTAATAATGTTGTGGTATATTAACTTCAATCATTAAACAATATTTTTAATTTCACTACCCTGCAGATGTCTTACTGAGATATTATCATTATTTCTCCTCCCCTTTAACACAGATGACTTTCTTTCAGGACAAACTTTTTCACAGCCCTCRGTGATTTGGTTGGTACTATTTGTGCAGGAAGTCTACAATTATCCTCATATCTTCTTGCTTAATATTTCATGATTGATCATAGTCATTTAAAGATTTAAAGACCTGAGCTGCAATTGGATAAGAATAATATCCTCTGCTTAAGAAAATTTAGGATAAATAGCATGAATACATCATTGATACTTTCATATAAAGATACAACCATAAATACTTACACACAGCTACAGAACTAAGATGAATCCATCCAGAAAAGTTAAAATTAAAATAATCAAAACAGCTGGAGGTTTTTTAAGTTTTTTCTTAATTTTGATTTTGCATTGTATCTTTCAGCATATTTACAATTCATTTACATTCTACTTCTAACTAAAAATAGTGTTGCAACCACTTTTATGGACAAGACCTTCAGGTTAAAAAACCCCAAACAATCGGTGAAGAGGTTGAGGAAGGAAATCTGTTTTCCTTTATATTCAGCTTTAGATCTCAAAATCTAAGTGTCAATTTTTGGTATTTCCCTTCTTTAATCTTAAATCCAGACTATCTCAAAAATCATGAAAATGGCAGTTATTTTACTAAACCATTGAATAAAACTTGAAAAGGGACCCTATAAGAAAGAGACACATTATTTTACAGTTTCCCAAAATCCTGTTGTAGATGAGTATAATTAACTCCARTTTTTATTCTCTCATCTTTCCCATAATGTCTGTGACTGTATTTTTGTCACATGGGGAGCATATTAGAAGAGTAATGGCATACTGACTTGTAACCTACTTTCTATGGCTATACTGATTTCTGTRAAAGTGCATATTTTTCTAATGCATGTTTTATATTTTTAGGTTTTTGKTTTTTTTTTACTTTATCTGTTTTAGAGCTAGAACAGCACATGCAAATGGGTCTAATTCACTAATAAAAGTGCTTTTTTTTCTCCAAAACTTTGCCTTTCATAGGGTCATAGAATAGTGGAGGTTGGAAGGGRTCACTGAAGGTCATCTAGTCCAATCCCTCTGTTCAAGTAGGGCCAACAAGAGCACAGAGAAATGCCCAGAGGATTTATCAGTATCTCCAAAGATGGAGACTCCACAACCTCTGTGAGCAATTTCTGTCAACACACCTTCACAGTAAGAAGATTTCCTGATGTTCAGACAAAACTYCTGTGTTTGTATTTGTGCCCTGATGCCTCTTGTCCTGTCAACCAGGCACCACTGAAAAGAGTATGATTATGTAAATACTCAATATAATAATAAAATTAAAACTTTTTAATTCTAGAAATTTTTTTCCTTCAAATGAAAGAAGGTGCTCCCTTCTTCTGTCCCTAACTTCAATAATCAGAGTAGGGAATTCTTGGGAATTAAAGGCAGCAATTTAGGAAGTCATTCCTGTTCACAAACTGAAACATAGATCATGTCTCATTGATACAAATGAGGACTAGGTGCACATCTAAATTTAAACAAGAATCTAAGGGCTTGAAAAGAACATGAATGTAAACCTATGCTAATTTTTCCCTAAACTGTAGGAAGGAGTAGAGCTGCTAGAACTATCAAATTAGTGATTAAGAATATGTAACTTTCAGAGAGAACCAAGGTGTTTTTGAACAATATGAAAAATAAGCATTGCAGACACATCATAAAAGCAGTTTATATAAATGTTAACATACAGGAGCAAAATAAAGATAAAAGGTTCCCATTTCTGTGGCACACCARTTAAGCCAATTTCTGCTGTTTCAGATGTGTACACTGCCACAGCTTGTATATACTACTGTCTGTACTGATTCACTGCTAGTAATGAATGACAGGYCTAATCTAATAGAATTTAATATTAAAAAAGCAGATCACACTTACATAACCACCTACATACAAGTACCTTACAATGGAGCACAGTACTCATAAAATTAAGTTTCATTTAATTAAAAGCTCAATTGGCTATTTTGTGTCAATGCATTTGATATTAGGATATAATGAAGATAAGGTGCACAACTGCTAAATGGCTTAGTACTTAACAAGCTCAATAAGCTTGTTAAGTACTCAATAATAATTTTATATTATTAAAAACTTCTGCCTTCAAAAGTCAACAAGGTGAACATGCTGCTGAGATAATAAGAACTCAACTAGAAGTAGTGTAGGATTTGCAGTTCCAAAGCCACACTTGAAGAAACTTTTAAAACTTGTATAGAAAAGTTAGGCATTTTTCAAAAAGTACTCATGTTCACATGATATCAAATTGAATCACTATTGTATAATTTCTGCTGAAAAACATATTTCTGCAGCCTTTTTACGCATGAAATGACTTGCTCTGGGGTTAAATAACTTCCTTTTCTATGACTGAACGGTWACCCAGTGTTCTGTACTCACAAATACATACAAAAGTGAAGACATGTGTTTCTATCTCTGTATAACTGAAAGATACAGAAYTAATAATATTTTCCTGGACAACTCCAGAGGTAGATTCTATGTAGAAAATTCTCAGGTACGTAAACCAGAAAATTTTACCTTGATATTTCCATTTTATTCCATATTATACGATGTTGTTAGATTTAAGGGAAATTAACCTAATCCTTTCCTCCCAACACACACTTTTTTTTCATTGTACAAAATTTGCAAGACTTGTAAATTTTTTCAAATCATGGTCTTCCTAATTGATCTTTTCTCCAGMTACTTGACCAAAGCTTTGCTCATGATGGTTGCCCCAGAAAGACGAGCTCTGAGTTATGTCCACTGATTTGAATTTTGAGTACTGCTTCAACAGTATATGACACATCTCTCACTTCCTCTCTCCTTTTATTTTGAATTATTATCAGAACACCTCTCCAATATCTCCTTCTTGTATCTTTCAATTTGGGTAAAATAACATCCTTTTCATAGTGAATTCTTATTGCTTTGTCAGGATTTAATCCTGGAAMTGTTTGCTTTCCATTGTTCTATGTTTATTGTGCCATGATGCCAGCCAGAACATAATCTTTTGTGAGTAAGCTGTTACCTCCACTGGTTCCAGACTGTCAGACTGGAATTTCAGTTTCATAYCATGTCTAAGACAGATTGGAAATGACATGTCTATGACATGCCTAAATAGATTGGGAAACTTCCTGCTTTATGCATAATTTACAGCACTTGTATGGTATTTACTACAAGAATTGCTGTTGTCAATGCTGTAATACCTATCAGCAGCAACTCCTTGGTGTAAGTTAATAGAGTTTGTTTGGTTTTGGTTTTTTTTTTAAAAGCTGTGGTATCTTAAAACTGAAGAGATATRGTATAATACTATTTAAGTTTTCCTGCCTTGTCCTTCATATGCATGAAGCTTCATTTTTGGTTCTTTCTTTGTCTAGACCACTTCTACTGCTTAGGATTTTGCTTGCCCTTTTATTTCTTTTTCATCTAATTTCAGATTACACAGCTCTATGTGATTGAAGTACAACAATTCAAGTCAAAGAAGTCTAAGTTTTAAAACTGAAATTGCAATGGGTACTTCTAAAACAAAATTTAAAAAGCAACATTTTAGAATCTGAGAGTAGYCTACTGTATCTGTAGAAGCAATATGCAGTGATATTTTTCAGTATYGTGTTCTCTTTTTCAAATTAATCACCAACTAATGTAATAGCAGATAAAACTATAATTAAGCTGGGTGTATCATAGTATCCAAATTACAGTCCAGGAGCCATCTTGAAGTTTTAAATATACACAGGTCAAAATTGTCATATAAGAACTTATTATAGATAGAAAACTTTTCTTCAATAACAGAAGAAGTTATACAAAATGTGAAATAAAATATTTTTATTGAAACTATAAAAAATTATTGCTCAGTTTCTAGTTCAATTAATTTATATAACTTTTGATGAAAACCAGACAGTATTTCAGCATTGCTTTGCTGAGGATCACTTATRAACCTCCACTGATTAATGAAATTGCCCTGATTTGTGAGCATACCTACTACATGCCTCTCTTCCCCCCAGAATTCACACTGCAAAAGAGAAGGAATTTCTTTATTTGACCAGCTTTTAGATGGAAGAATTTAGATCAGGGGAAGTTGGGGCATTGTTAAGCAAAAAGAAAAAAAAGTAAAGGAAACAGAATAATAAACTAAAAACAACCAACCAAAAAAAAAAATAGCCAAAAGATGTAAAAAACTCACACAAACAAACAAAATCCCCAAATCAAGTAAAACCTCATCATTTTGTGGAAATTAGCCTTCTTGAACGAGCTATTAGTTCTGGACTTTTCTAAAGCATTACTTCTCTAGGCTTTTGCAGAGCATGTGGTATTCTGCTGTAAATTTATAAGAAATTCTAAGCATATAAGCAGTGAGATATATGCTTTTCTGCATATCCAAGGGAAAAGAAAAAAAAAGTTCAATGTATTTAAAAATGCTCAAATACTAAACTGTTGGAAAACATACATGCCTACAAAACTGTGGAAATAAAGTTTAAAACTCATATTTACATTACTTCAACATTAACTCCTAAACACCAAGTCATAATKTGTTAACAGAACCACTTTATTCATCAGCTTCCTGTTTTAGCATTAGRAAACAGTTTAAAAGCTGTTTTTATTCAAACAAGGTGCCTGGTATTTGATACTAAATTACTTTAAATCAAAGCTCTTCCAGAGTCAGTAATTGTCAAATCCACAGCTTGAAATGATGTTTTTTTGTTTTTTTTTTTTTTTTAATCATGACAACGCCAAAGGCCAGTGAAAAAGGGATGAAATTGGGAAGTGAGCTATTCCGATTGTAAAAGAAAATGGTAAAATGGCTTCTTAATAATTCTGCTTAAAAATCATATGAAACTATAAAGTATTACCTATGAACCTGTGTTCTTAGGTAGNATGACAACACCAAAGGCCAGTGATTAAGGGATTAAATTGGGAATTAAGTTATAAACAATGTAAAAGAAAATGGTAAAATGGCTTCTTAATAATTCTGCTTAAAAATCATATGAAACTATAAAGTATTACCTATGAACCTGTGTTCTTAGGTAGGAATGTGATGGCAAAAGTTGATTTTCTGTTTCTATCCAAGACTAACTTACTTTTACAGATTTGTCTGCATATTGCATTAGACCATATAGTTCAGATAGTTATTTTTTCTGTTCTATTCTATTGGTTTTTAAAGCTTTACTTGATAAATAATGTACATTTCTAGAAGAGTCAATAGCAAAAGTTCAAAATAGTTTTATCAGAATATAGCATAGTGCTTTAATTGCCAATATGCTTAGCAATTTATGTGTTTCCATTTGCATGCAAGTGTTAGAAAGAACTGAATCATTCATGTTAAAACAGATGGGTGAATATCAGCTTCAATGTATAATGAAGTTTAGAGCATAAGATTAAAATAAACAAACAGATGTGAGTGAAACTTTTTATTTTTTTATTCCTTTCTGCAAGTTTGGTTGTGATTTTTTCAGAGATTAAAAATAGCCAGGCTTTGTCTCAATTGTAACAGATTTTTTTTTTTTTTAAAGCAATTTATAACCTAACTTCTATTACTGATTGATTTACTAGGAAAATAACTCTCACTCACACATTTTTCTCTTTCCTTTTTTTTTCCCCAAAATATGTTTCTACCCCAAAACTAACATTTTGGCAAGTGTTCATTTGTGGCAAAAGGTTTGTTGTTTTATTCATCTTTACCTAGAAAGTGCAGCTGCATTTTCTATAAGTTTCTACAGGCTGACTTCTCAGAAATGGTAGATGTTTATTTACATATACGATAGGCCTCTCTGTTATCTTGCCACAGTAGTGACTTCATTTTAAGAAGGAATAAAGCAATTTATTTTTTTCCATTACTGAAATTTGAAATTAAGGTACTTTTGATGTCTATGTGCAATAGASAACTCTAGGAATTGAGACTTAAAGCAATATTACACTTTATTCTCTCCAGTTCAACATGATTTATTTAATTTTTTTCACCTTGACACTGAAACAAACTCCCTTTCCAGTTCTGAGAGAGTTGTCTTTGCTAACATGATGAAGACAAAAGATTATTACTCTTTAAATGCAATATCATCACTCCCAGTAGATCCCTAGTAGATTTAGACAGAATATATTTTTTGTGATTGATTACTTTAAAACAGTCAGTAATATATTATGCTTGAATTACTGAAAGATTATACAGATAAGCTGGTAGCATTTCCATATGAGATGCATAAGGAAGAAAGGTATGAGGTTTTTATATTTTCTAACACAGACCAGCATCTTATTCTCAGTAATAATGTCCATGGATATACAAGAAAAATATTGTAGGTTAGAACATTCCAAGGATTGCTTTGTTGAGAAACAGTGGGCAAAGATGCAGCTTTTCTTTAAAATGTTATGATGAAAATTCAGTTAAAAAGAACCCTCTAACTTAGGTATGCATGAAGAGTTTTTCCTGACATAGATTTTAATAGCAGATCTCCAGACTGCTCTACACCATTACTGGAAGTACCCTTTTCCTCCAGAAAGAGCTGACACAGAGTCAAGTGACAAACTAGTCCAGACAAGTTAGCTGAGCAAGTGCAGCAAGTCTGTCTCCAAAATCTGTACCAACCACTGAGTGCCTTTGATTAACAGACTAAAAAATTGAAACAACTTCACCTGTATCTGTCCAGTCAGCAGGTATGCTTCTGGCATTTGAAATCAGGTAGTCCATTCTTGCTAGGACTCCTGCTCTGAATATTGAGTGACCAAACCTGCCAGCTGTTGCTCAAAGCTCACTGCAGGTAAGAGGTATCACTATCTTGGTAGGAATGTGCTTGGTTGTTTCCAGGGATTTACTTATACTCATGCATTGTTTCTTACAAATCCTGCAAATAGATCTAAGTTATGTATTTGACCAAAATACACAAAAGGTCGCAAAAGGAAAGGGAAATATGTATCACTGTGGTGGGTTAAGTTGTATCTTCTTTCCAATTACTAAAATTGGTCTGAGAAATGACTCTATGAATGAAGGTGACTTTTTTCCAGTCTCCCTGTCTCTCTGCCAAGTGCATGCCAATAAATGTGGTGAGATGTTCCATATTGCTTGTATGATGAGCCTCTCCAAGTGAGTGTTTTTTCCCATTCAAAAGAGGTACTCCCACATGCTGAGAGCTGTGTTTTTATTAACTATCTTTCCTAAACATAATAGCCTTCAGTTTTAAGGTTCCAAGGACAGTAATGTAGTCCACAGGAACCTGACAGCAGCTCGCCATAGACCCCTGAGAGGAAGATCTTAGTTGGGGATTATGTTGGTGTATCTTTCCCTTTTCTTGTGCAACAGCTAAACCAAACTTTTTTGTGCCCTGAATACACTGACATGATGTTTATATTTGCTTTTTAACTCATACTAGAGTTATAAAATTTTAGTACTGTAATTGTTCTTGATGCTTGCCTGCTTATCTGCTTATTTTTTGATGGTTCAGTTGTGTCCTCTATAAAATGCGTACCCAGCTACCTAGTTTTAAATGGTAGGATTTTTCACCTTGGTAGTTTTATTTAAATAATGGGTAAAAAAATTGTGAGAGAAACTTTGATAGAAATTAGAGGGAAATGGCTCTGACACTGAGGTAGATTCTATGATTCCTTCTATTTTTCACTGTGAATTTTATTCATGTTTGACACTATTTTAGAATAAGCCTCTGTAAAGAGAACTCAAGAAGTCATCTATGTCGTACTGCATAACTCAAATAAGGATGAATTACATCCACATAGCTTCGGCATGTATATTCTTGCAAGATCTTAAATTATGGTGACTCCCCAGACAGSTTATGCCAATGTTTTACTATTGTTATGACTAGAAAGCTTCTTTTAATATCTAACCTAAGCCTTACCTCTGCAGCTCAACCCATTATAATTTTCCTTATCCACATTCGTTGTAGATTATTCCCTTCAATGCCTTTTATGCATCTGAGAACAGCTATTGTATCCTTAGCACATCCTTGTCTCATTTTTAAACTAAGCACTGGAATATTTTCCAGTCCTTTCTTGTAGACCATTATTCCTAGATACCTGTTTATCTTATTCTTCTGCACTCACTGGATTGCTGATTTCTCAAGCTGCAATGTACAAATATTTTTCAATCAAAGCTATTGACTATTCCTGTTTTTTATTTCCTATCTATGCATTCCTATACATACAGACACACACACACATATTTAGTAGCAGTATGACATTGCTGGCTTATAGCCATCCAGTGATCTGTTAGAACCACAGATCTTTTCTGTACAACAGTTCACTACTTGTGTCACTACAAAATTATGAGTGACTATTGTCAATCTTTGACTTGAAAAATTCAGATTTAGCCTTGGAGTATCTCTGAATTTGGTATTGACTTCTAAAATATAAATATTGTTTCTTGCAATTAAGTTACTGTTAGATTCACCTCAAATGACAGAGAAGCTGTTCTGACTATCTCTTTCTTTGAACATAAACAGCAGGTATTTTTCACTCTATCCGCCTCTGTGGCCAGTTTTAGTCAATCAAAAAAGAGATTGTTTTCTTAATTTGCTTCTGAAAATAGAATAAATATAAATAGAATGGAATATGAAATAAAAATGTCTATTGCATGCCAGACATCTTAGTTGTTGCTTCTGTTCATAATGCATGTTATCACATTAAAGAGAAAGGAAGAAAAATGTATATTATTAACCTTTTCCATTTTAAAGGATTGCAGTTTTCTTGCATATACCTGCAAATCTTACTCCTCTGAGGGGAAAAATTGTTTTTCTGATTTCTTTCCCTTTATTCTTCTCTGAAGACTGAATTTATCTTTGTTATGTATTTCAATACAATGGACTCCTARAGATAACTTTTAGCAAATCTTAGATTGCTACAGCCAGATCTGCATGTGTCTAGAGCAAAATTTGTCAGGTCCAGCAGACAACTTTAATATTTTTACACTGATTTCATTCACAAAATATTCAGATGCCAATCACAATAAATGCAACTACAGTAGAGCAAGATAACCCTTGAATATTGAAAGAGCAAGTTACAGGGTACTTGACTAAATTAGAGGCTTTCAGAAATAATCTCTAACCTTTCTTTTTCTATCAAATTTGAGATCTTATCSTTTGTCTCTAATATTAAGTTAGTGCCCTTTTTTCTCTGATTTTTATGGCATGAAATGTCTGATTTGAACTGACATTTTACTTAAGACTGGAAAAGACTTGCATGCAAAGAAGCATTCAACACTTAGGCCTTTCTCAGAGTCAATTTTGCTAGTTTTAAAAGTCCACTAACTAGAGAACATTTASTAACTTTAGTCCTATTGCTAATATAGGACATCAATTTGCTGGTCCTTATGTCTCTTTCTACTACTTGTACCTTGGGTTCTTTTTATTGTTTGACACTGTAAGCTGTAAAATTTGTTTTCAGTTCCTGTAGTCAAACTTCATTTTTTCAATATTTCTCTTCTATCTTATGTAAAAAAGCAGATTAGATTCCATTCCTAGACTGAATGAACTCTCAATGTTTTTCAAATATAGCACAACAGATACAGTTTATATTGCTACCCACACTGTTGTATTCACGTGCAAAATAAATAAACTTGGACTATAGCTATGCCATTCAGAATTCGAAATAGCACATCATCTCAGGGTAAATTCTTTGATGATAATTAATCGGTTAGTTGCTAATTAACCAGTTTCAGATTTTAATTATAAATGTAATGTATCCTTATGGAAGTTTAAAAAGTAAAAAAAGTGAATTTGTTTGCCATGCAACCTGTCTAATCATACTGCATATCTATTAATATAGCCATGTTTGTACCATGCATCATGAGTTTATGATACGCTTTTCTGTTCAAGAACCTACATGCTTCTCAGAAGTTAACTCATATTCTTACAGTCAGGTTAAGCTTGAATCATGAGTATCTTTCAAGAAAGAGTGAAAATGAACTCCAAGATACTTAAACAAAAACCAAAAAGAAGAACAAGTGGTTATTGTAAAAATTTATTACTGGCAGGAACAAACTCTTGATGTTCCATTTTCTCAAAATATTTGAGAACATTTCTATTTGTTTCATAGCAAAAAAAAAAATACAAGGACAAACCCAAAATATTAGAAATTAAATAGAAATTAAACTCAATATTTTTTCTATTTATCTTTTAATTCTGCATCTTCTGTTGTTTAGTCCCTTCCATTTGAAAATGTTACAGAATTGATGAAAATCCTGGAAAAACAGTAGGATTATTATAATGAACCCTACTTGAAAAGTAATGACTGGCTTTTAATTTTAGTATTTTTTCACTTACCTTGCATATCCATGTTTTCCATCTATTACCTRATTTATCAAGGAACTTTTGGCTTCT
Organism: Alauda arvensis; assembly: GCA_902810485.1. Classification (NCBI taxonomy): domain Eukaryota; kingdom Metazoa; phylum Chordata; class Aves; order Passeriformes; family Alaudidae; genus Alauda; species Alauda arvensis. The sequence goes on along the minus strand of CADDXX010000268.1, from coordinate 429,925 downwards.
CTACTGCTCTAAGCTTTGACATATAAGCTTCCTTTTTAAAGGTGATGCAAAATTCTACATTCTATACTATGTTAAAAACCATTTTTTTAAAAAAACAGAATTGATTTTGAAATTTTCAGTGAAATTCACAGGTACTTTATCAGGTTTTTTTTTTTATTCCAGTTGATTTTTTTTTTAATCTATGAAATTTCAATGCTGTATGTAGGTGTAGGGACYTCTATCATAATTTTATTGTTTATATATTTTTATACCATATACATGCTTTACATGTGTAAATTCAGCTTGAAATTGTGAAACACTGTTAATAGTTTCTTGATAGGCAAAATCAAGATTAGATTAACTAGGTCTGGATTGGTCCCTTTGTCTTCCAATAGGGCCAAAATGCTCTGAGCATTACAGCTACATCATGTCAGTCATACTAAAAACATTTCTTCCTTTTGGTCTTTTTTCCAATAGTGACACTTTGCTTTGATGGAATAGTAAATCAAAAAGCCAACACTGTAGTTGGCTTTTCTTGTAGTAAACCAACAAGAAAGAAAGAGGAATCAGCCTTTCTCTGGATAGCATTCCACACAGACAGAATATAGGAAACTATAAACATCTGGAAAATGGAGTTTGGGAATAAGATGCTTCATACTGGAAGGCTTCCTATTGAATACTGYAGTTACAGACTGTCTGGGTAAACTCTGATAAAACAGAAGAGAATTTATTCCATTCACACCCATAGGAGAATGTGCAAATAATTTTTCTTTACACAATGAAACAATTGAAAATGAGAAAGATATTATTATAAATTATCTCCCTTTTCACCCATTAGGTGGGAAACACTTTAATATCTTTCAAACTGAGAAATATAATTGTTTGATGAGMCCAATCTCCATTATATATCTCATCCTCTAATTACAATGTATTAGTTTTACAAGTGATTATGGAGCAGTTAGTTAATCTAAGCAAAAAATCAATAATTCAAACCAATAGTTAAATTGCATGAACTACTTCTGTATTGATGCAGACAGACAATTAGTGACTTATTTACTTTATTTAATATCTTTTCCAGAATAAAACGTATTCTTCTGAAGTGCTCTCATCACCTAAAATAAAATCWGAGGACATGCAAAAATGTGTGAGTACAAAACTGGATGAATACAGAAGGAAATKGATTATTTTTAAAAAGCATAATGTAACATTTTATAGAAGATGTAGAGAAAAATCCTTTACTTTCTAGTTTAGAACCACCAAGTCTTTTGGCTTAAAGCCAATTTTGTTTGGTCCAACAGGCTTGGTCTTCGCAGTGATTCTGTATATTAGAATCACTTGAAAGAGTAAGCCTACAGGAAAAGGGGAACTGGAACCTTATGACTAGCAGGAAATACTTGCAAATGCAAGATCTCTTGAGCTGYTCAAAAATCCCCARCCAACCAATGAACCAACCAACCAAAAAAAAACCMAAACCAAGGACAARAAGTGTGATGCACTAAATAGTTCTTTTTCACTATTTTGGRGTTTKTTRTTTTKATTTRGTTTGGGKTTTTTKGKKWWTTTTTTGTTGATGTTGTTYGTGGGGTTTTGTATTATTATTATTTGTGGGGKTTTTTTGAYGTGTTTTTAGTTTAGTTTGTTTTTAAGTTTTATTTGAAAAGTATTTATTTCAAAGGAGACACATTAGGAATATCAACTAGATTAAGAAAAAGAAAAGTTGGAGATTTTTCTTTTATTTGTGCAAAAATCAACTCCTGCACAATCTGACATTCTGTAACTGAGACAGGACACTTTAAATTTTGCAGTATCTCCTTGCACACGTTACATGTTGTCTTAGCTCTGGTCTCTATTCAAAGCAATAAAAGATGGATTCTGGCTCTTGTTGATTATCTACAAAATGCAACTTGTCTTTTTGATACAACTTTTTCGTAAGCAATTCAGAAATGTTTAAACAAAAACCATAAATAAAACAGACTGTGAAAAGTTTAATTTYTCTTGACAAACAACAGTGGACCCTATTCTGTTCATAGCAACATGGTGTACTATTTACTGTTATCCTTCATAATGACTTCTAGTTTATGGAGWAGTGCATTTTCAGAGGATGACTTTCAGTATGATGCAGTAGTACTACCATGTGGCAATGTTGTAGAATTTCTTCACTGTTTTTTGATTTGTTACCTTTTCAGGTTTATGTTGGTTTACATGTGAGAGTATTTAGTAAAGGAGTAATGTCCTATTTCATTCCTATGTCTTTTTGAGGCTTTTCACTCTCTGTTGAAACAAGTATTGCACCAATGCAAATGCTTAACACTTAATTGTTTTCCAGAGTGTGACAAAAAATACTGATATTTGCGATAGTTATTATATGGCATTCTTTACTAAATATATATTTTGAATATAGTATCTGCTTGAAGAAAGATGGATGTATGCTCACACGCCGCATGTTTCTAAAACATTAATTTCACTTGTCTTCTAACTTTGATAATTATCAGGTGAACCAATGACATTATGTGRTAGAACAATTTAAAGGAAAGCACACTATTTCCAAATTGATAAATAATTTCTACCTTAATTAAGCTGTTTTGATGATACAATAGCATTTCAGCATTCCCTTTAGGTGTTGTCTCATAGGGATCTCTGAGGAGTCCTATGTGCCGCCTTAGATTCGTTCTTGTGTAATGGCTGTTAACCAATGTTAACCTAAAGATTTTTGGCATTCGAGGGAATGTAGGTATTTTGGGCAAGGGCTAACCCAGTCTGTGTTAGGTAGCATAAGATCATTTGTTGAAGTGCAGTGTATGATGGGATTCTTTTCTATCTGTTCAAAGTTTAAGCTGTGCATATATGTTTATGTTTGTCCGTAATTGCTCTTGTCACTTTGAGAATTTGGGCTTAAGAGGCCCTCTCCAAAGCTCATTGATGTTTATGTTAGCTCTAATGCAACTTTATTTGAGATGTGTTCAGAATCAACTACAAAAATAATTAAGAAAATGTTGGAAAAATATTTATGAATAACTGATGAACAAGGACAAATAATGAAGATAGATAATTGCAATAAAAATTCAAAAGAAAACAGTCAGAAAACAAAAAATGCTAAAGTGTACTGAAAAGATACATTTGGTCTTTTTCCTTCTGTTTAATAAAGTTTAGGCTGGAAATCAAATGGCATCTAGGAGAATACTGGCCACTGAGTTATGTTTTTCACTGTGGGTCTCCCTGTACTAAATTAAATTTCTTTTTCTCTCCCTCCACATTTCATCTATGGCAAACGAGGCAGATTTGGTAGGACAGAGAAGACTAGAACTTCCATCCTTTCAATTCAGTGGGGGAAAATTTCAGTACTGAAAGTGGAAACATTTTATTCTTCATATTCTGTTTAAYGTTATTTTATCCATGAGCTTATTATTTTATAAAACCTTATATTTGTCTTCCCTTTCTGTAAATCTCTAAAATAAATATATTCATCTGAAAATTTACACTTCAGTGCATTCTCAATGTAATTCAATATTTACCATAACATGTCAGTCTTTTTTCAGAGGTATCTATGGAAACCATCTATAATTATAATATCAGAATCATTTAGCATAACATGTTGGTATAAAGACTAAATCTTATACATAAAATGAATCTGCAGTGCTCTTGCCATCACAAGGAGTTGATTTCAGATGTGGCTAAAGTTTTTTGATGTTTGTTTKTTAAAKGACAATTTCCATCYCTAAAATTTTCTGGGAAGATTTTATCCTGCTCCTGATTTTGCTCAAATGGTAATGACTCTTAGTAATTTGCAGTGCACCTCCTGTCCTGCATTTCTGTCATATTCTGTGTCCTTCCTCTTGSAATTCCTAACTAAAATTTGCAAAATACTTACATTAATGAAAACATATTTGCAAGCCCTTTTTGTCATCTTCTATAAAGCTAAACTCTCCAGAATCATCATCATTTTGCAATCTCTCTACATAGCATCAACTAGTTTGCTTGTTCTTTGTTATATTCCCTTGTTGCATAGCAGAAAAGAAGTTACATAGCACAAACGCTGGGGAAAAWATAGATTATTCCTTCCTTGGAGATCTGCTGATCAAGGACAAAATATTTCAAAGTTCGAGCTGGGACAATCGGAAGAATAAATTTATATCAAGATTAAAACATCTAAATTTTTGGTTTCTATATATGTGTCCATATATTACCATATATCTAAGCTCCCTTTGTAGCCAATGGAGAGGTAATCCATACAATCAGTGCAACTTAGAAATCAATAAAGGTAAATTACTGATCAGCTCCTCAGACCTATTGTTCAGACCTGGAATCTATTTTGGTGTAAGTTATCATTCTTTCAGTTTCCTGATCTTTAGTAGTACTATTCTCCAAAATGCTTATAGAATTATTAAGGTTGGAAAATACCTCTGATATTGCCAAGCCTAATCTCTGACCAAACACCCTGATGCCAACTAAACCACAAGCCATGGACATGTGCCATATCCAGTCATTTCTAGAACACTTCCAGGGATGATGACTCYACCACCTTTAACAAACAAACATCAAAAAACTTTAGCCACATCTGAAATCAACTCCTGGGCAGCCCTTTGCAAATTTTTTTTTTTTTTTTTCAGTGAAGACAAAGTTCTTGATGTTTAATCTGAACCTATCCTGGCCATTTCCACTTGCCCTGTTRGTAGCTGCCCATGAGAAGACCCTCATCTTGCTACACCCTCTTTTCAGGTAGTTGTTGAGAGAGATATGGTCTCCCCTGAGACACCTCATCCAGGATAAAAAGCCCAAGCCCTCTCACTCACTTTTCATAGGACTTGTCCTTCAGACCCTTCACCATCTTTGTTGCCTTTCTATGGACACATTCCTGCCCCTGCACATATGTTTTTTTTTTGTTAGAGACTGAGGCAAAGAAGGCTTTAAATACCTGAGCTTTCTCCTCATCCTTGATGACACTGTTCAATAAAGGATGGAGATTTTCCTTAGTCCTCCTTCTGACAATGTATTTATAAAAACACTTCTGTTAATCTTTCATAGTGTGGCTAGATTGAGCTCTTGCTGAATTTTCACCTTTCTAATTTTCTCTCTCCATGACCTAACAGCATCCTTGTATTCTTCCTGAGTTGCCTGGCCTTTCTTCCAAASATTATAAGTTCTTATCTTCCCCTGAGTTTCAGTGAAATCTTCAATGTTATTATCTGATTATAATAGATGCCTCAGCCTGAATTAAAGTGCAAATGAGACTGTATGCTGGTCAATAGTATGGATTCTATTTAACAGTTAATAAAGGGTAGAGAGATCGAAAAAAATAGGGTGGCATAGTGGGGAGAGGGAAGAAAGAGAGAGTGGGAGAGAGAGGCTAAGCAAAAGATATAACCACCACATGGACTTCTCTGGTGTCCCACTGGTCCTTCTTCACCCTGCTCTTCAGTGATACGGATCCCAGAGTTCTTTTGGAGGTGCCATTTTTATACAGTCCAGGTCCTGGGTATCTACAAAGTTAGATACCATTCCCACAACTTGGGCTCACATGAGTATCCTTTCTCCCAGTTTGCCACATTGTGCATTTTTTGTCCATAGAAATCTAAWCTTAAATTTCTACAGTCTGCAGAGTGGAATTCTGTCCAGTGTATTAATTCCATATCTTTACCTTCTTTAGGCATGGAATCAATACCTTCCTGTTTTGGTATCTGTGCTTCTGTCAAGCTCCTGTTGTGGTGGTTTATCTGAGAACTTCCTTATTCAACAAAGCTTTGCGACATGAAACTACATCCGTTAAGTCCTCACATTCAGCCAGGTCCATCTTTCTTCCCTGATCACTCATCTTTCAGCCCATAGGGACAGCCAGCCTTCCGGGACACCTTTCTTAGAAAGGACTGTTYCCCAAGAGATTCTCTCCGAACGAGTGTACTGAAAAGGCTGAAGTTCAACCTCCAGAAGTCCAAGGTAGAGATTTTGTTAAACTCCTTCTGTGTTTCACCAAGGATAGAAAACTCAATCATTTTATGGTTGCTGTGCCCTCCAACTACCATYCCTTYTCTGTTTTCAACCAGCAGGTCTAGCAGGGCACTGCTTCTGGTAGGATCATTCACCAGCTGTGTCAGGAAGCCCCACTGTCCTAGGTTGCAATGTAAGATGTGCCCAAAGTATGTATTCKATCACCRTCTTCTTGGGTTATTGAACCARGTGGGSCAGTGYTTTCCCTGTCCCCTCCCTCRGGACTATCTGCTGTTAATGGCSCATCAATGCACTGACCAATGTCTCACAGGTAACTCCCTTTGGGAGCTGTCTCTGCTTAATGGGCAATCAGTACCCATTTTATGACTCATARAATGATATCAGCCCKTTGTTAGCATTCCCACCTGGATATAATCTGTAGTTTGGGACAGCACAAACCTTACYGACTGGATTCCCAAAGGAGAGTCACTATGGGGTCACTGCTTCAACAAGACTGCTTCAKTTGGACTGCTACCACCACCCTAACGAACAGGGTGTCAGGTCGTATTCTGACTCTGCCAAAGGTCTTTTCTTTTGTTCCTTTTACTATTACATTTTATTTTATCGTTCTATTAGATTGTATTTCTGACTTAGAATCTCTCACTGGTTTTGCTTTCAAACCAGTACACCCACACACTCCAGGGAYGCCCTAGAATTGCATCATTTCACTGTGTTGAGTTTCCAATTGACATGCAGCAAGTTAAATTCTCCCTCAAGAGCAAGAGCTGGCAACCATGAAACTGCACCCAGGCACACCTAAAATACTTCATCTTCTTCCTTATCCTGCTTSGGCTGTCTATGACAAACTGCCATCAGGATGATGCTTGATGGCATTCCCTCTGATTCTTATCCATTGGCACTCAACCTCTTTTTCACTATCGTTGAGATGCCTCAAACCACTCCCAATGTACAGAGCCACCCCACCGGATCTCCTTCTTCACCTGCCTCTTCTAATGAGCTTGTGACCATCCAATTGCAGCATCCAGTCATGTGAGACACCCCACCATGTTTCTGTGATGGCTACTGTGTCATAGCTTTCTTTCTGTACCATGGCTCCCAGCTCCTCTTGTTTGTTGCCCATGTAATATTAGTGTACGTGCATTCAGCTGGGCTGATTTCAACCGTGACTCTGGCTTACCACCYTTAGGCTCATCTCTGGAGAGCCAGGTTTTGTCCTCTTGTCCCTTCATATTAGTTTAAAGGCCCCTCAATCAGCCCTACCAACTCCTCCTCCAGCATAATTTTCCGCCTTTTTGACCGGTGAAGATCGCCTCTCCAGGATCTAAACAGGCCTCCAAATAGTTCAAAATAGAACCAAGAAGAGGGAGTGAAGGTTTTGATGCTGAAAAAATAGATAGTATAAAGAGGAAACCTGTCATCTTTATCAGAAACCAGGGAATTCCCAGCAAAGCAGCAACCTATTTAAGTAATTGCTAGTGAATTTCTRCATAGAGGATTGCACAATCAGATAACACGTGGCTGAAGAGAATATCCCAAAGAGCAAGCAATGATAATTCTTATTTTCAGGTGAAGAGTAGGTCAGAGGATAGCAGTGATCAAATAGACAATTAGAATATAAGTATTATTTAAAGACTTTTTTCTTTGACAGGTAGTGTGGTACACTCACTTTTATACAAAYGTTGGAAGGTGAAGAACTACAGTAAGAAAGATGGCATGTTATGCCTCAAATGAAGGCAATGTTTAAATTAGAAACTTGATGAGAGAACAATTATAACAACAGAAAAATAAAAAATTATGTTACAAAATATATAGACATTATAGCATAAAACATAGKGAGAGTGAATTAGAGGTATAAATTTAAGAGCTCTTGGAAATTAAACCAAATTAGTAAACTTTTCACCTCAAGTACAAGAAACTTCATTAATTGAAACTCTTAGATCTAAACAATAAGAGTATTGTAGTCTATCTACATTGACTCGCAAACAGCTGGAGAGGTGAAATGGACTGGTTTATCCTGAGACAGGTCAGGGAGAGCCTGAGAGAAATACATAGATGACCTCAATTATTCTACAGAAAAAGGCCAAAACACAACAGGTGATATCAGTAATTATACCATAAGGTACTTACATTCAGAATCCCTACTGAAGTATCAACAAAGAGTTCACTGTTAAATTTTAGTAAGAACTAGGTGAAAATGAGAACCATTGATAAAAGCAAGCTAAATGTGACATCTGCTTCAGAGAATTACATGCTTGCAGGAAGTCCTGAAAAGCATGAAGACCATACTGGTGGCACAGTGCTAGTTCACACTCATTTATGAAATGCTTGAGAAAGTCTAAAAGGAGGCTCAGCATGGCTAAACAYGAAAGGGAAAGTTATAATAGTAAGACACATTTGAACAAAGAAAAGAATTACAGAATCTGATAGACTAAAATGTAAACATAGTTGGGCCAGAAAATAGTTTAATGAACAGCTGTGTAAAGGAGTCAAAACCTAGTACTAACCTCCTGAGACACAAGGAAAAAGAAGCCTCCTGTTATCTGGAAGATCTATGGGCAATAAACATAAAAGGAATTCCTGAAAAATATAATTATATTGTAGAAAAGGTAAATTAATTTTTACAAGAATATTTGCTATRAAGAAAATGGAGAGATTGCCATATCAGAACTTTTTCATAATGGGGACTTGCTGGAAAACCTGAAATTAAAGAAACAGACTGAATAGAGTTACAAATAAGTAGAATAAGCACTACCCTGCCATTAATACTAGGCAGCATTCACCTGAGCAACTACAGYTCAACAGACATTTTAGGAACATTAGGAGAAAATAAATGAATTGCTAAAGTAATAGCTAATCTTGGTCCACTGTCCTTGTGTTCTTCATATTCAGTGTGGGTGTACACGACACCAAACTTTAGAAAAACGTTCCATGGATTTGCTATATATTCTATGTTCTGTGTTTTTGTGAATCACTTCCAGGACYTGTATAAACTTCTTTCATCCAACACTTTCTCTCAACAAGAGATGCCAGAGATCTGCTGCCTGTTATATGGAGGGTGGAAACAATTAGAAAATAACAATTATTTAGCTTTTTYAAACCTTAGTGGAATAAAATATCTGTCCCATCATCATAAGGTATTTCAGATATATCTATAAACTCTATATTTTCTGAAATTTCAATTAAACCATTCCCCTTCATATTTTGTTATTTTATTTTAGTATTTATTTGTTTCATTTTTTATTTTGAGAAAAATACTGAGTAATATACTGGTTGCACCACACAATTGCATTAAAATAGATTCCAATTCAGATGTATATATTTAATAAAAATAGGAAAGATAGACTTSCAGGAAAAAAGGGCTTACAAGAACTATGGTCTCTTTTCAAACAATGATAAAGACTTTGATKTACAAATAATGTAGCACTTTCATCCTTTGCTGTTATATTTGTTTTAACATGAAATTCACTGCTTTGAAACATATATTACTTTRTGAAATCTCTTAGGGAATCTTGTCTGATTAGGGCCAACATGKGAAGTCCAATTTGTAAGTGGCATGAATGAGATTGCCTTCAGTTAAGTGCAGTCTTTCTTTTCAGTGAGATGCATAAAATAAGGAAAAGTGTTCTATACCTAAAAGTTATTAATTTGTTGGCTTTGACAATCTGCGTATGGTTACATACCAAAGAAAGTGTACAGCAAGTATACCTGTGCATGGAGCACATTGTTTGAAGAAGGCTGGCATGGAGAGCTCTGCTGTACCAAYACTTGGAATACCAGGATGACATTACTTCTTTGGATACACCTGAAGAACAAATGTGTTTGATATTGTACTTCCATTTCAAATGATGATGCTTATGTGTATAAAGCTATACAAATATAAATGTTTTGCAAGAGCTCTCTGTTTATGTGTAGATAAAGGCTGCAGCAGTTCTGAGTGCATAACATATATTAAAAATTTGAGTTGCTTAAAGTCTTGCCATATTTACTTGTAATAAATAACAAATAACGCACAAGCTGGAGATGTCTTTAAAATATCTATTGATTTTAATACTATATGATCTACAGACTTATCCTTCATGTGTGAAATCTTCCACTAAAGGATTCTGAACTCTTCTAGAAATATTCTTGTCCCTTCCCCTCCTGCCAATATCATACTGTGTAATTTATTTTGATGGTATGCAAATTTCCTCCGCATCCAAACGTGTTTAAAAAATTATCAAAAAATTAATGTTTCTGACTCAGGTTTGGGTGTCTTTTACCCATTGCATTGAGATCTTATCTAAACCAATTTTTTTTTTTTTAATTCCATACTTCATCTCACTTGGGTTTCCCTAAAAGTCACTATTTATGATGACGTCAAAATTTTACCATATTTTATACTCTGTTGAGAAAGGTGCTTCATAAAGTGTTCCAGACAAGGTATGAAATAATAAGGAAAATGTTTTGTCAATCAGCATCCAAAAATTCTATGTCTAAAAAAGCACTTATGGGACTGATTATTATCAATATTTTTGTTCCAGTATCTTCAGAAATATTAGCTCAAATAATTGCCCCTATCATATTTGCTGGCACTGAAACTTCTATATATTTCTGAAGTTTGGTCTTGTTCCAATTCAATCAAATTCATTTTTACTTTAAAGGCTGGATGTTAGCTGTCTTCAAAATTTGAAGTGATGGTCAGAAAACTAATTTTCAGAGCAGTTTATCTATTTATAATGTATTGTGTGCTCACTCTTCATAGTTTTCTGTATGCACAATGATTAATAAATCTTCAACAGTGCCTGAAACAGTAAGTGGGTTATACAATTTGTGAGCTATAGTTTGAGTTCAGCAATAATTTTTAGGTCAACATTTTTTTTTACCTGTGCTTTTTGAAGAAAGTAAATGCAAAAGTCATGATGATTAAAATATATTATTTATCTTTCTTCAGAAAATTATCAAAGAAATTTACATATGCATCTTTTAAGTTATTTTATATTCTAATATTAGTAAATGCTGAATTTTTAATGATTTCATTCAATTTATTTCTGAGTCAACATTCATAATGGGTCCTAGTCTCTTATGTTAATCTACCCTGGGCAAGATAATGTTTTTTCCACCACAGATTAAACTGACACCTTCATATTTGCAACCACTTTAGCTCATATGATCTTTTATACCATAATTTAATTCTGAAAGTAATGACCATCTATTTGTTGATCACACCTCATAARCTCCGAAATAGCTACAGTAAAAGTAAAAATCCTGTATCTTTCTTGGAAATATAGTATTTTTTTCTCTGTATCAGGTGGATTTTTTTAAGCTGTAAAGACTTCATTATGTGAAAGATAGTTGGCTATGGTATTCCCTCTAAAGAAATCAAGAGGATCTGAATCTGTTCTGAACAAGTAACTAGACATCAGATTATATTTTTGATGTACTGTGTTCACTGCTATACACACTGAACAAGCTGAGATACTGCAAATTATAATATGTATTTCACTGTCATTTTTCCCAAGAAATTTGTGGCATACAACACATTTTGAAGCTTTCTGTCATTTTCTGAAATAGAAGTCAGGAACAGCATTCTTATCATGTTTCTTGGTTTTAACAGTTCAGTTCATCTGTTTACTYTCTATCTCCACATCAGCCCTTTGACAGATGCTGGAATCTGTACATGTCAGTTCATGAACAAGAAAAGGAATCACTAAGGAGGTTATTCCCATCTTTAAAAGAGAAATCTGTTGAGGTTAAAAATGAGCCTCTGAGATTAAGAAGGAGCYTCTGATTGGTTAAGTTAGAGTAGTCCAATCAGCTATTTAAGAAAAAAATTTTCTCTAAAAAATAAATACTAAAGGCAGTCACCAGAAAGAACAGTTTAATATTATATTAAAAAAGTCAAATGGTAAATTCAGCCCCTTTAGGAGGAAAAAAAAAAAAGAAAAGCTGACTGATTATCAATATGCTCAGTAATAAGAATGATTTCCACAGTATAGAATACATGGCTACTGGTTCAGTATAAATATTGCAACTAGTCTCTTAGACTTAAAATGATCATAGATGGTTTTAAAACCACTTTTCAAATAATTTCTGCTGTCAGCTAATTCCCTGAACACACTATTTTGGCGCAAAGATTATTAGCTGTAAAAAGGAAAAAATAGGAGTGATAAGATTAAATGAGGGAGTGACTATGCTTCTGTCTAAACATTTGTATACAATGATCAAGTCATTGGTACTGCCATTATGCATAGTATGAAAGCTCTTACCTTACTATTTAACCAAAGGAAATSTTGAATAATTGTAGTTTATGACAGGAAAAGATAAGTGTTTCCTGGTTTCTAAACACTGCTTTCAAAAATTATGTAAAGCACTGACTGCTCATCTGTACTGATTTCTCTTATTTTTAAATGTAATTAAAGATACACAATTTTATACAATATCTTTATAGAGAAGACCCCCCACCTCATCCCTACCACGTTCCCTTGTATTTTTGCRAGTGAATTATTATTCTTCATATACTAAGAAATAGGTTTCTGARTGGGAGGGATAAAGATAACTATAGAAGCTGTCTAGAAGGAATGGAAGGCTTCRTTTATGGAGCACAAAACTGCAATGGTCAGAGTGAGCCATCTGTAATCTCTCAGTGAAATTTGCTTGGGCAACACTGAGGCTTAGCTCCTGCCTTCCYGAATGGAACTTAATACTGTCTTGCTAGTTAGCTGGAAGATATATCCATTCCAAGTAATGATAGACACCTCCAAAAGAAATGTAGCCTTCTAGAAGAAATTGTGGAACTTACTAAAATAACATTTCTTTGGATGTAATGAAGGAGTTTACTTGCAYTTGAGCAGAAGCAATTGGATGCCCTTAAATAAAATTAAGTAAAATTACTACAAGCTTGGTCTCCAAAGCCTTAGCTGAAGTTCCTTCAGAAAAAGTTTGAAGAGGGTAGTTGAAAAGCTAATTTCTTTTCATCTCCTGTTTTTTAGTGTGCACATCAACAATTGAGCTGATAAGGCTCTGACATGGGAAAATACCTCAACACAAGCTAAAGTCCTGTTGACTGCAATGGGAAATGYACATGTTGATTATCTAACAGRACCAAGTATAGATTSTGATGAGACTTAACATGCTCTTGAATGCTTTACTAAACATAGGTAAAACTTTTAACCAGCAAAATACTACTTGCTAAGACACATTAATGACCTGCTGCAGTCCTGCTGCTATTTTAAAAMTACTGTTTTAGTGGGCCATAGAATAGAATAAATCAGTATATCAAAGATAAGGAAACATATGAATCTCAGTAATGAAATTTAAATRGCTGTGTAATTTGCAGTACTTATCAAACTATAGATATATTCAGTTTATGGATTTATCTGTTCCTGTCCATTGTTATCTATTTTATGTATGGAAAATTCATGCCAGAGAAAAATTTCTTTTATTATCATATTAAAAAAATGAGGAAAGAATATGAAGATTATTAAACAGCTCTAGGAAATAAAAGCCATAAATTTGAGGATTCATTCTTCCATTCTGGAATGCAATGACATCAAAGCTTTCCTCAATTTTTCTCCACATCAAGCTTTAAAAGTTTTTGGATTTCAGAAAGCAAGACAGCACAGGGATTTTATGACAAATCGACTATCAGCAGTGACTGAGTAAATTCCAAACTGAAAGGAGATTGTTGCGTCTTGTTGTAGCACTAACAAATGGTAAAAGTCGAAGGACACGTTCCTTGCTCATGGTATCCACTGAAGTGGTGTTGTGTTCTGAGAGCTGCAAACAAAGTTGCGCCAAACCCTTAAAGACTGCTAGCTAAGACATAAACCATGATTGCAATTCAGTGATTAGGAACCAATTAAGAGTGTGGCACTTGAGACAAAGAATGAAAAAATAAGTTACTAACAAATTTCAATGCATAAAATAACCTCACAGTTCGGCCCATTTGCTTTCCAATCTTAAASTGAAACATACCAAAGACAATTAAAAACATTCTGTATGCACCCAGGTGTAAATGCACTTGAACGCAATTACCAGAGGAAATTATTGTCTATAAACAAAAGTATGAACAGTCACTTAATCTGAGCCATGAAATCAACCTTTCAGGCTGCTTGTTGCTAATAGAGTTTTCAGACAAATGCCTGTCTCAAAATAAAATCTCCAGTGCTCAAGGCCTGATTTATTTCAAGCACATAAGCATTTGGGCCCTGGATTCCACTATGAACAAACTTGCCCCTTTGATCTATATGACTCAATATAATAAAATACCTAGTAAAGAGTAAAGTACAGGATGTGCAAATCACGGCTGCTAGACCCTGCTCTTTTATTCCTGGCCCATGGAACATTCCCCATAGCATCCTCATGATTAGGATATTTGTGGCTGCATAGACATGATAGTCTTCACATCTCCTGTGGACTCATGCCCTGAGTTAAGAGTTCTTATGAGAAGTTCTGATAAGAAGTACCCTGGTTTTTCTAGTTCAACATTCCTCTTTTCTGTAGTTAAAGCTCACTGATTAACAGTATGCTTTTAACTTATACAACATTATAGTTTTGATTCTCTTTTTGCCTTTATTGTTATCTTTTTTGACAATCAATTCAATTTAAATAAGAACCATAGATGGCAATTTATTTAATTGGTGTTSTTTCTCCTCTGYCTTCTTTTTTYTCCCCTCTYTATTTTCCTCAATGTTTATTTTAAGCTCTGCAAGCTCACTTTTTACTACTGTCTGAGAATCAAWGGAACTGTTTAGAGCCTCTGGTTGAAAGAAATAAAGTTAGAATCAACCTTGAGCATACTAATGGAAACTTCTTAAAAATCAACACAAGTCATCATTGTCATAAAACATTTTCGCATAGAGAGGAACATTTCCAATTAGAGAAGTTTGGTTTTCTTTAAAAACTTTCCAAGATACTAGTGTAATGAAATATAAGGGTTTTTTGGTCAATTTTTTTTTTTTTTGGTTGGTTCTCTTTGTGTGGTGGGAGGTCTGTGGGGAATGTTATTACTAATATTTTATTTTAAGAGTGGAGCAACTAAGACTTTTGAGAAATGCAGAATTTAGGAACAGTCTTATTTCTATTTTTCCACTTTAGTAGTGGATTCAAATGGAAATATTCARTTCCTGAGTTCGAGGTGCAGATACAGTATTTGGATGCTCTTTTGGGCTTCAGGCTCAAGTTTGGAGTTCGGCTTATCATAATATTACCTTTACTGGCAAAATCCAGAAGAAAACCTGTATTCAACAGTGTTGTTCCAAACACCAGGATATGTGACTTGTGATTATCCTTAAAAGCATTTTTTCCTATATTCTATTATTGCARAAACAGCATGTCTTCAAAAACTCTATTCTTAAAAATCATCTCTACAATGTCTTTTGTAAGCATGCCCAAATACATCCCAGCAGAAACTCTCTCTCCCTAGTGTGCACTCACTAAGATGTGTTAATTATTAATTCCAATTTTTAGCTAAAAGTTTTGTTTGGTGAGTTGTAGTTTGTCTAATACACACGGGCAGTACTATACAGAGGTCTGTAATATCTTCCTCTTTTCCCTTTATTGATATGGGATGAGTCCCTTTTATAGACAGCATAAGAATAAAGGTTCTAGAGGAGAGACAGGTCTGAAATGCAATACACCCTGAAATACAGGGTGTATTTCCCTGACTTAAACTGAACAAAATAACACMTTACAACTTCTTAAACAGCTAGCAATTGTTTATAAACTGGCCAATTTAATATTTTGATTTTCTTAGAGATTTGTGAWGCTTTACAGATAAAAGCTAAAATCATAAGTTAAGCTTGAAAAGTTTGCACTATTTATCTCAAGCATTTAAATATTCAGAGAAATTTTTGAGTATTTGCTTCTCAAATTTCAAGTTTCCCTCTATATCAAAGGAAGTGAAAATACTTTTTTTTACTCTATTGCTGATAAATAAGGATGATTTTCATGTAAGGATGTGACTCCAGAAGTTATGGCTCTGCTAAGCCAGGAAGAAGAAAAAACATTACCTATTGTGAGGATAAAATCAAAGGAGTAGGAATTAATGGATTTTTCAAATGCTATGGGAGATATTTTGTGAACATGTAATTTAGAACTAAATAGGTACTAAGCATCTGCTAATGACTTTTCAGATTTGAGGCATGCTGGAGGTATTTCAAAGAATATTCTAGTACTGCTTGAGAAATCAGACGGTACAAAGGGAAGGCTGCACATAGATCTGGTTCTCTGCATTTTTTTGTATAAAACAACAATAAAATCTTTAGCATCTTTTGTGGTGGGTTAATCCTGTCTGTGTGCCATGTGCTCACCAAAACCTCTATCATTCCCTTTCCTCATCTGGACAATGGAAAGAAAATAACACAAAAGACTTGTGGGTAAAGATAARCATGAGGAGAAATCAGTCACCAATTATCCTCCTGGTAAAAAGCAGACCCACTTGGGGAAATTACTTAATTCAYTGCCAATCARATCAGAGTAGAAAAATGAGAAGTAAATCARATCTTTAAAATACTTTGCCTTCACCTCTCTCTTCTTCCTTAATTTAACTTTGCTCTTTTGAGCTCTACTTCCCTCCTTGCAGCAGCTTAGGGAGACAGGAGAATGAGGACTGTGGTCATATCATCACATCTCTGCTGCAGCTTTGTCCTTGTGTGAAAGACTCCTTGCACTCTGTCCCTGCTCCACTATGGGGTCCCCCCCACGGGAGTTCTCCATGAACTTCTGKGTCCTTCCTACAGGCTGCAGCTCTTCATTAACTGCCCAAGCATGGGTCCCTTCCATGGGGTGCAGTCCTTCAGGAACAGGCTRSTCCRGAGTGGGTTCCCTATAGGGTAACAAGACCTGCCAGAAAACCTGCTCTAGAGTGGGCTCCTTTCTCCACAAACCCCCAGCTCGTACCACAAGCTCACTTCAGCATGAGCTCACAGCCTCCTTTGGACACCCATCTGCTGTGATGTGGCTGTTTATCTAAAGCGTTCACACTCCTTTTTCCTTTCTCAAGTAGAAGTTGTTGCATGGGTTTTTTTTCCCTTCTTAAATATGTTATCCCAGCTACCACAGTTGCTTATGGGCTCAACCTAGGCCTGTGAAAGGTTCATTTTGGAGTCAGTTGGCACTGGCTTCATCAGACATAAATGAGGCTTCCAATATTTTTTTACAGCAACCATCCTATAGCCTCTCCACTTTCCCCACTACAAAAAMCTGTYTGTGCAAACCCAAGTAATTTCCGAGCAAAAATCTGATGTATGAGCAAAAATGAGTGAGTGTAGGAGGTTGTTTACTGTGTAAACTATCACTAAGTAATTGTGTTAATTCAGCATTTAAAGCAGCCCATTTCTTCAAAGAGGAGCGTAGAATTATCTTCTAGAAAAGGAACTGTGGATGATATTTATTGTGTCAGCATAATTATATATACATTTGCATGTACATACATATGTGTATATATGTAGTATATACACAGAATAAGCAGAAAATTGAGTTTGTCTTCTACAGAAAGACAAGAAATAAATCAAAACGTATCCACTAAGCACAGTATTTTTCMAATTCTTAACCTTAGATAGTCTAATGAAACATTTCAATAACTTAGTCATTGTMAACTATCCAGGATTTGGTAAATGCTGTACACACTTGGTTTTTATTAAATCCATTGTAGATTGATACATTTCTTAAAAAATAAATGGTAATATGTTTTTTTCTGTCAGAATCACTGTTTAGTTCCCCACCTAGTAAAAAACTGTCAAATGAAACCTAAAATCACCCAAGTAAATAAACAGAAACRAAGTGAAATGTGTAAGATTTTGTCCATTCTCATAACCTTGAATGATTTTATGCTATTCCTCTAACTGTTATACTGACCTCGGTTGAGGCATCTTGTGTGTCATTTGAGTAAACACTTTTTTTCCCTTAAATATAAAAGCTTTTTGTGGTTTCAMGTGCCCACATATTTTAGCTCTTATAATCAAATAATAGTCATTCTTGTGATCAAGAACTGATTGAGAATGTGAAGCATTTTTTAATTTTAACAGTTTATGACATTCTAGTCCATATCATTGTTTCCCTTTGCTAKGTAATGACTGTACTTGGGAGGTAAGGAGAAATTCTGCTGCCTCTTCATGAGAGAAAATGTAAGRTGAGGAACAGAAATTCAATCAAGCAGGAAAAAAATAATTACAAAAACTTGCCTACTCAAATAGTAGTCAAAAATGGTGTGATATAAATTCCTCGATGTAGAGTAGCAGGTGTGTTTCCTGCACAGCCTTCCGGCCTGCAGCTGACCCGGCTAGCTATCCCCGTAGCTACTCCACAAACCGTGGGGTCTCTGTGGTAGCCAGACCTTGAGGCTTTCTTCTACTAAGATCGCTCATAAAAGAGAGGGGACTCTCCAGAGGGGCTGCAGGGAAGTTTATTCTCCAGGAGCCAGCTCCAGAGAGCCTTGAGCTCCGGTGTGCAGAGGTTTAAATATGACAGGCAACAACCAATGAACATGAAGCAACAGGGGACAACCCACAACAAAGACACCAATGAGGGGGGATTTGGGGGGAACAAGGGAGTGGTCAGGGGTCACAGGCCTATCACCCTTCCAGCCAGCTGGAAGGTTCCAGGGATTCGGGAGTGGTTAGGG